>PYDT01001710.1:0-16987 GCA_004837865.1 Musa balbisiana
AGAGGGTTTTGTCGCTAGGTATTTGACCAAATCGGATCGTCCAGTTCCTATAAACCTATCACTAAATACTCCTAAATGGTATAGGGCTCAGCGGATGCGAAAAGGGTTTCCATGAATGGGAAAATGAAAACTATTAGCCCACACGAGGTTTGTGAATGTATTTCTGATAATGAGCACGGAATCGTCTTTTCTGCTAAACATAATCCATTGACCTCATACTTTCATTATATATTGTCAACTAAGTATCCGTCAGTAATTGATCCCGGTTGTTCAATCATTGAATAACCAGAGTCATTCTTTGATAAATGATCGACTATGAGTCAACTCATAGAATTGATCATCCTTTTTCTGGTCCGGTTAAGGTGGAGAACTGAACCAAGAATTCTCTTGTCTTCATCATCAATCGAATTCACTGTTCGCGACCCAGATTCTATTTTCTCATTCAATCCAATCACGTTTCACCTTTTTCTTTTTTTTCTTATCAATGATAGATCTCTTTCCTTGTACGACTTAGTGTCCTCTTTTTCTCGAAAAAGTGATTCGCATTGATGGGATTGGTATGATACTTATGAAGATTGATGGATTTGATATGATACTTATGAGATCGATGAGATTGATATTTCCATTTCCTTCCTAGAACGTATGATTTGCCCCAACCAGCGCCCAATAGCATGTTGCCCACCAAAAGCAAAAGGCCAACCCCGTATTTCCTTCCAGGAATCTCCTAATTGTTTCAGAAACTAGAAAGGAGAATTCTTTAAACCAAAAGAATTCAGTTCAGATGTAGGATCCCCATCCAAAAGTTTTCGCAACTCAACATGTAGGATGGATCATAAAGATTGACTTTTCTAACTCTTGTCCTGTAACTCACTAGAGGCTTGGGAAACAAAGAGAAGAGTCTACGAACGAGATATCCATCAGACAAAAGAAAGCAAAGATTGAATAGAGGAACTCCAACCCCGAGCATTTGTTGATCCAGATGTGTCCATATCAATGGCACGGGTGACTCATTATTTCGATTGAATCATTTTTCGGAACAGAAAAGATCGTAAACACTACCCCGAAATCTCCTTATCAGAGTCCATTGTGGAAGAATCCTTCTGAGGAATTGCCATGTATATAGTCTGATCGCATGCATAATATCATGAAAAATGTATACAATTTTAAAAGTGCTACAAATTTGTGACCTGCTACTTAGTATCGCAATGGGTCTGAAAAAGTACTAAAAGTGTGAAATTTTTATATATTGCACTCTGTCGAAGTAGGAACCATGGCAATATTTTTTTGAACGGATTTCCATTTTGTTTGGACAATTCAATTTTGAAAGATTGAAAAAGCACTAGCTCGTTGAAGTTCTATAACATCTGCCGCTTATCTCAACGCTTTCTGTTAGAGCAAGACTTCCGTTTTTTTTTTCCTCTTTTTCCTGATGGTAAATATTCTCAGAACATGGAGATGTGAACAAAAAAAACCCCATTGTTAATTGAACTGAGATTACCAGATTCAATTGCTTTCCCTCTGAATCAGATAGATTCAATCTTGAAAGAGGCTGACAATAAGTTTCCTTTCTTCCAAATGGACTTTCTTTGTTTTCTCTGTTATAGTGTTTGCAGAAATGTCTGCGATCGATTAAATAGCTACTAGAACTAATGGCTCGGATCGAATTGGAAAACGAAAGATTTGGTAGCAGTTATACTTTTGTCACCACTTTGTGGAAAATCTTTAGGGAGATATGTTAGATACCTGTGACTCGAGTGGTGAAATATCTCTCTCTCCAACAAAAATATGTTTTTTTTTCCCGACGCACGAAACCATATTTTGTTGCGAATGAACAAGGTATGAGGAATTGTCCATATTTAGATCATACATTATTGATACGGGGCTTTTCCACTAAAAAGGGAATCTTTTGTACAAGAGAACCAGAAGTGATTTTGGATCATTCAAGAATCGAAGTCTATTTGCTTTAATAAAAAAAGAGATCATTAACTTCTATGAATGGTTTCACGGGATTCAGCTCCAATTGTCTCGATCCATCGGAATATCATTGAGAAACGAATCCGTGGTTATCAAAAGGATTCCTGCGATTATTTCCAGTCTAGAATGAGTCAATCATCCACTCTGGTTCTTTTTGAACAAAAGGGAATGTTTGTTCCTCCTTGATAAGAATTCCGGTCTTTGGGAAGTTCATGATCATCCAATCGAGGGTTTTTTCATTATTCAAATGAACGTTTGAACACCTATTTATTCTAACAACTGATTGCGGAGTTGGATCATTCTACCTTTCATTCACGGATGTGATCTCGGACCTATGAATGGTGAATTCCATACCTCCCAAAGAAGGGGAAGTGACTTGGACAAAAGGGGAAGTGACTTTTTACAAAAAGGGAGTGACTTGGACAAAAAGAAACGAAGTGACTTGGACAAAAAAACGAAGTGACTCGACCATTTTGTTGTTTTGTCGATAGCTCGTACCAAGTGGGCGATCGAAATTGATTAATACTTAACCGATCGAACGACTTGAAAACGGTTTTTCTTCTGTTCAGAAACGAAATGTTCCAATGTTCCTGATTCTTGCTCTCATTGGACCATTTGTATCTATATACACTCAGATCCCATTCATGTATCTCTCGGTTCGAGAAAAAAGAGATCAAACCATTTCTTCTGACTCTTTTTTCAATTCGATAATGTTGGTTTGATCGTATATTTCATTATAGTTATATGATTCAAGTAATCATTTTCCTATTTGATCCCTTGATTCCATATTCGAAGTTGCGCTCGGATCTATTCCTTAAAAAGAATCGTTAGATCCATTCTTATGTACCCATAGTGCTATATTTGGATTTGATCGTTTCGGATCAATCTATATTGATTGACTGCCTCCATTATGTTGTTGCTAGCAAATACCGCTGTTTAGTTTGGATCTTCCGAATCATTCCCGCAGTAGAATCCGACCGTTTTTTTTTTTCTGATCCTTCGATACAAGATCATTCTCTTCATAAAACGAGGAGGTAGAACCAATAAGATTTTTTTTCGATTCATCATCTCCTGGAGTTGAATACCTCATTCAGAATTTTTTTTGATCCACCCGTCTAGGAATCACTGAAAAGGCAAATTTCCCTATGATACACCAGTCCGGGCTCGGTTATTGAATAGAGTTTATAGATCTGCCATTTCTTGAATCTCTCTTCTGATTCAAAATCGTGGTGTGCACGTGTTCCCTCTTTTGTTCCGGTCATGGAATAGATGAAATAATCAAAAATGGCTTTTTGTTCAAGAATGAAATCTTATTGGAACTGTCCAGATCAGGTTCATCTCGAACCATATCACACTCCCGGATCTGATGAAATAGATGAATTGAGACGCTGTATTTTGTTAAATACATAATTATCTTGAATATATCACCAGTTCTTTATTTTCCAATCGCCTGGAGGGAACAAAGAAACATCTTCTTGTTTTTTCTTCAAAAATTTCTGAGTCTCTAGTGGACCTCTCATAGGTTCGAACCCAGATGAAGTTTTCTGACCATCTGTCAGAGAAAAAAAGAACGAATTGATTCTTGTAGTGCCCAAGAAATTCTTCGATCTTCCGGAAGCAGATGATTATTCATCTGCTTCTCACGTTCTGATAGCCGGGATCATTGAGGAAGATCAAGGCATTTCGGGAATCGATCTGATTCTATCTCTGTTCTTTCCGTTTTGAAGAAAGGAGTTATCCCAAAGAATCACTTGCTTTTAGTTGCTGAATGTCTGTTTGATGATCATCAATGTGGATATTCTGTATCTCATTTCTAATGGAATCGAATGATCTATGGATTGATCACAGATCCTTTCAAGTGGCTATAATCCATTACTTGAACGAAAAAGAGATCTTGTGGAATCATATGGACTATTTGACATACATTCCGTTACCTTGCTAAAAACCGTCTTGTTTACCAACCACACTTGTCTAACCAAATTCAATTCTCTCTCGATACTTTCCTCAAAAAATCCGATTCGTGCTGATTCTTCCCCCACTAACGAAGAGATCTTGGCGGAATTGCCACAGATGAATTGAACACAATTGTGCAAAGAAATACCCCCACTTGGGTTCTCGCGAAGAGATGGGAAACATTCTCATAATCATTTGATTGAATAGTTGCCCTCAGCTCCTTGTTGTGTGAAAAACCCTCCCCTTCAATGGTCTTTTTTCACGAAAAGCAGACATGAGTAACAATTCAAGTCTTTCCCTAGATTTCGAATAGCTGTCCCCCAAATTCAAGTTGATTCTGTTCGCTTCTTCCTCGGGAAAGACGAGCAAACAATTCCCATCATGGTCCTTGCGGACGGATCATCTTATAGATAAAAAAAGAAACCCAGATATTCGCTATCTTCTCTTTTGATGAGATCTTATTCCAGCTACGGTTTCATTAGATTCTACACTAAATCCTCTTTTTTTCCGAATCCGGTTCCTCCACCACCAGCGAACCATCCGGGTTAATTCAGGCATGGATACACTTTTTCATTTATTGGGAGAACCCAGTACGCTCTTGCCGGTCCATGAACACTCCGACTCTTTTTCCCTTTTGGAAGATACGTAACGAAACATCAACCTATTGATATTGGAAGACCGAAAAGATGCTTCCAATGTCTCTTTCTGGGTCCAATGGAATTCCATAGTATAGTAGAAGCTCCATCAAATAAGATTTGTGCTTTCGACCATCTTTCGATATTTTTAATACGAGATATAATGTCGCTACTACAAGCAGTACTGACACCTTTGAATTACACTTTGATCATGAATATCGAGTGCTGTTACCCGGCGAAATCAACGTGAAGTAGGGTCCTCCATTCGGGGGTCAAAAGTTTTCCTAACGCGGTCATTGATGGAAAAAAATGTATTTGTCCCGAATCTAAGAATATTGAGAATTCTTGATCTCTCGCATAGCTCTCCAATGCCGACGATCCAGAATTTGAATTGATGTCGCCCCTAAATCCCTCCTAAGATTTTATTTCAACTAAAGATTTTAGTTCAATTGGAATTTGTTTTTGATACATTTACGATATACTTTTTAATCCGATATACTTTTTCGAGTACTTATTTATACGATATACTTATTTATACATTTACGATATACTTATTATTATATACGATATACTTATTTAACATATACTATTTACGATATACTTTTTTACGATATACTTAGTTACGATATACTTATGTTACGAATACTTATTCTAACATTTACGATATACTTTTTATACGAATACTTATTTAGACGATCTACTTAGTTACGAGATACTTATTTATAGATATACTTATTTACGATATACTTATTACGATATACTTATTTACGATATAATTTTTATAACGATATACTTATTTACGATATTATTTACGAGTTAAACGATGATCCTGTTAACATCCATGCTGACTGTTTAAGCGCCCAACTCATATTGGCAATTCGTATGTTCAATTCCTCTGGATGGCACACCAATGTGAACGTTCAATAATTCGATTGGATTGGCTCTGTATCATGGAATCTCTCATCCATACATAACGATTGGTATGTTATATTCATACCATAACATATAACAGTAGAAACTAGAATTCTATGATACGGAACTCATAGGGAAGAAATGTTTATGTAGGAAATCAAATATGCAGTATGTACAGAAAAAAGTATTCGTTTATTGGGGAACAATCAATATACTTCTAATGTCTCTTGGAATCAGGATCAACTAGTACGAAATAAGCAATGCAAATTTGGGTCGAACCCTTCTTCCTTTGGGTTTCAAGGTAATAGCTATGAATAGGGAAGGGGGGGTGGGGGGTCATCGCCTCCCAGTTAAAGGGTAGAAGAATGGGCCCTATTATATGGGGACATACAATCATTACAGACGTAATGATCAATTACGCGCTTCAACCGGTATTCTATTCCACCTCTTATAGAGAAAAGTACCTTAAAGCAAATACTAATAACACGTGCGATACATTTAATACAACTTCTACCCCGACTCACACAGCAATGGAGCCGTAACAAGTCCAAGTGAAATTCCCAATCCACGAAATACTTTGATCTATTGACGCACGTTGTAGTAAAGGTCGTATGCCGAGGAAATCATTACCGCACGGCATTAGGGGAGGTCATAAGCTCTATAACCGAAAATCGATTTTTCGAGCGGAATGAAAAGAACATTCTGGTATAAATCGTAACATAGAATACGACCCTAATCGAAATGCAACATTTGTCTCATACACTATGGGGATGGGAGAAGAGCTATTTTACAATCCCAGAGGGGCTCTAATTGGAGATACCATTGTTCTGGTACAGAAGTTCCTATATCACAATGGGAAATGCCGCCTACCTTTTGGAGTGCTGGTTTTGAAACGAGTTGATTTACGTAATTGGAATTACCCAATTAGGTTTTACGACGAAACCTAGAAATCGATCACTGATCCAATTTGAGTACCTCTACGGATAGACCCTCAACAGAAAACTGTTGTAACGGCAGCAAGGTTGAGTTTCAGTATTTCCTCATGAAAATTATTGCCTCTAGCGATATGTAATATGGATCATACAAATTGTTTTTGGAAAAGCACCGGGTGCGCTGGGGCACAGAACCGGAGCGCCCTCATTTTTGTCAAATAGATGATGACGGTGGTATTCACATTTCCTTTGATGGTTACGCGGCGTAATTGAAAGCTCCTGCAAAGTAAATTCCGATCCCCAACGGGGAAAAATGCGATGTCTCCTACGTTACCCGCCTATATTGGAATTCTCCGACTAATTTCTAGAGTCATTCGGGTCTGAATGCTACTGAAGAACATAAGAATTAGCCGGAACGGGGAGACCTAGTAGGTAGAAGATCATAACATGAGTGATTCAGCAGATTTGAGTTCCTATATTCCACTCATGTGGTACTTCATCATACGATATTATATAAGATCCAGCTCTAGATATCATCATATACATCTAGAAAGCCGTATGCTTGGAAAACTGTACAGTTTTGGGAAGGGGTTTTATTGATAAAAAATAAGACTACTTCAACCGATTATGCCCTTAGCCGGCCATACATAACCTAGAATCACCTTGAAAGGGTGGACAATTACTAGAGCGCAATTGCTGTATCGGAACTGATTGCAAAAGAGGGTAATCGGCCACATTAAGATACCATCGTGGGAGGTTTCCCGGTGATCTCCAAAAACTGCTAGCAACAGTCGTACAAGTGGGTATGTTGGGGTGAACCAAAAAAGTTTGGGTAGAGGCCGATCTAGTGTGGCTTTAGGTACGCTCATGTAGTAAGAGGAGTAGTTATATGAACCCTGGTAGAACCATCCCCATTGGGGGGGGTGAGGGACGCCCCAATCGGTTAAAAAAAACCCACACCCCTTGGGGTTATCGGCGCTTGGAAGAAGAAGTAGGAAAAGGAAAAAATATAGTGATAGTTTTATTCTTCGGCGCCGTAAATAGGAATATTGAAAATAGAATTTTTTTGAATTTGAAAACATGTGATGGGCGAACGACGGGAATTGAACCCGCGCATGTGATTCACAATCACTGCCTTGATCCCTTGCTACATCAGCCCCCTTTTCTAGCTAAAGATTTATCTTTTTTTCCATTATCATATGTAATTTTATTCTTCCTCCATACTTAACTAGATCGAGATATTGACATGAAATGTGCCAATTCTTTAAAATACAAAATGTAAAAAAATGAGTAATACCGGGTGACATGACCGTTCGCTAAAAAAAAAAAAAAAAAAACCCTTTTAGCAACCATTTATTCGGAAAAAATGTAAAACCACCATGATGGAGGAGAAAGAATCATAGTAACTTGTCTCGGCAGCTACCATTAGTACCCACAATGATTGTGCCAACAATCGTAATTTCATAAGAAATAACATTACTATTTATCGAACGATCGTATGGTAGGTCACAAATTGTGAGAATTCGCGCCTACTTTTACTTTTGCGAGACCTGCAGAAACGATAAAAATCTCGTCGTAAGTTAATTTAAAGTTCATTTTCATATTAAATAAAACCAGTTTAATATCAAATAAATAAAACAATAAATAAACCTTTAATATTAAAATATAAAAAATATAAAATAAATTAATATAAAAAAAATTGAATTGAAAAATAATTTTTTTTTGTGAAAAAAAATAAGTATCCAACCGGTCGTTATTCATTAGTTGGGGATAGGATAACCTTATTAAAGACTCGAGTGCGTTAAGAGTAAAAATTTTAGCTCAACATATATGTAGTATTTCTGTTTTCAAGCGCGAAGTAATTGATCAGATTCGCGACGTTCATATTGAAGAAACACTTATTATACTGACTCTGCCTTATCGAGCATCTTATCCCAGTTTAAAATTGGTTATTCTGCAGCCGCAAATGCCGTCATAATATTGGTTTGAACGAAGCGGATTCTTCATTGTGAAGCCAAAGTTAATAGGTATAAATTGTGAAAAAATAAGACCTCGAGCTCGATACGTGTTTATCCGAGAAAAAGACCTACTTGTCATATAACACTTTTAAAGGATAATCTAAATTATTTGTTAGATGAATCTCAGATTAGATGCATCATAGTAACTAGTAAAATAACAGATATGGATGGAAAGAAAATCGAATATAAATTATGGACAAAAAAATACATCCACTTGGTTTCAGACTGGTACAAAAACCCAACGTCATCATTGCCTTTTTGTTCGCACAACCAAAAAATTATTTGTGGGTTTACAGGAAGATGAAAAAATACGAATTGTAGCAAGAACATGTACAAAAAAATAGGAGAATATCCTCGGTTTTCGAAGAATCGCTCGATAGGAATTAAAAACAGAATTGATGTGATCCAGGTCTAATCTATCTGATTTTCCCATTTTATTATAGAGGGCCAAACACGAGAATCGAAGAATTACAGATTAATGTACAACCGAATTTTAATTCTGTGAACCGAAGACTCAACATTTCATCACCAGAGTTGAAAAAACCTTATGGCAACCTAATATCTTGCGGATCTATCTTTACAATTAAAAATAGAGTTCGTTTCGAAAGGCATGAAAAGGCTATTAATTAGATGAACACACGATACAAAAGGAATGCAAGTACAATTTGCGGGCGGATTGACGAAAAGAAATTGCACGTGGTCGAATGGATCAGAGGTTCAGGGTTCCCCGTACAAACAATTCTGCGCTAAAATTGTCATGTCCTATACACTTTTGTTTTTCGAAACTATCTATGGAGTATTAGTCATCAAAATTGATATTTGTGGACGAGGAATAAACCTTTATTTATCTTTGCCATGTCTGGCCAGTTGATAGAACAAAAAATAACAAACTGTTTCATTTTTTTTTTCCGTTCATCAACAAAAATGGGCATTCAATTCGATAAGTTGAATACAATTCGATTGTACCTTTGTTATAATTGCGATTGCTTAGTGTGTACTCGTTATATTTTTCATTTAGAGTTATAATTGGCATAAAAAACAATAGACTAAACCCTACTAAACTTAATAATATAATAACATAAATAAAAAAAATAAAAACACAATAAACTATAACCAACTTATTGTTCGTATTGTCGAGATCCCCAAGAAACAGTTCCCACTATATGAGATGATTGGATCAATCATATAGTGCAGCAACTGCACCTAAAATCTTTCCATAAAAAATCTGATTATGGGTTGTGAAACAAAATAAAGGGTGTGGATAAATGGAAGGATGATAGAAAGCAGAGAACAAAATATCAATGATATAATTCCAATATTAGGGTCTAGGATTACCTCATAAGGCAATGTGATAAAGCATCATACTGAATGCATATGAAATACTAATACAAGCCGGGTTAATAAAAACTACGGATTATGACTCGAGAAGGAACTTTGTTGGAGCTCCATCCGCGAGTTCAGGCCCAACATTATGGAGAAGCTATGGGAACGACGAACCTGTGACTGCAATAGGATGCTCTGAAACGTAATCCGTATAATTCATTGGGGGTATGGCGGAACGAACCGAGAAAAAAATTTATTTATTCTGAGAAGTCATGGTTGACCTAGATCATAAAACATTAAAGATCAATATTCGCCCGCGAAAACCTTTATTTATTGAGATTAACATTACAAGATTTTGGCTCATTTGATAAGGGTAAAACTAAGGGATCCGGATCGTTTATAAAATAAAAGCATTTAATCTATAATTATAAAAAGCATTATCTATAATTTATAGCTAATCTATATTTTCTATCTATAATATGCATAACATAAATATTCTCTCTATATATCCTAGTATAATACACTCCTGTATAACAAACAAATTCATTTATAATGTCTTGAGGTAATTAGTTTTATAATATTACATACAATGCGTACTGTATATTATTGATCTTTCATTCGCGAGGAGCTGGATGAGCAGAAACTCTCATTCCGTTTCGTGTAGTACGATGGCATTAAGAAACGACATCACCTATAACCCACAAGAACCAGATTTCGTAAACAACAGAGAATAATGAAGGGAATACTTGTGGGGCATCGGATTTTTCGGCAGATACTCTCTTCAGGCACTTGAACCGCTTGTCTCACAGCTAGAACAAATAGAAGGCGTGGCGAAGAGCAATGCCACGATATGCGGCGTCGTGGTGGAAAAATAAGGGTTACGTATATTTCCGTACCAACCCTGTTACAGTAAGACCTGCGGAAACACGTATGGGTTCGGGAGGTCCCCCGAATATTGGGTATCCGTTGTTAACACAGGTCGAAACTTTATGAATGGGCGGAGTATCAGAAGCGTCCAAAGCGCTAGTTCACTAGCGGCGATCCAAAATGCCTATACGAACTCCAATTGTCTAGATAGGTAGGTAGAACGACGTGTATTGAGATGAAAAAACACGGCAAGTTTATTTATTTCGGACAGAGAATATTTCTTTTTTCCTTCATCCTTTTGGCATAAAATCCGGATTCCAAATAATGATATGATTCAATCCTCAGACCCTTTTGAATGTAGCGGATAACAGCGGAGCTCGAGAATTGATTGTATCTAAGCAGGTAGGAGCTGGTAATCATCGATATGCTCATATGTGACGTTATTGTTGCGGTATCAAAGAAGCGTGCTAATCTGCCACTTAAAAGATCGGAAAATAATTAGAGCGTAATTGTATAACTACTTGTAAAGAACTCAAAACTTGACACGTTATATAATACGATATGATGCAAATGCGCGGTTGTCCATTGATCAAGAAGGAAATCCAAAGGAACTCGAGTTTTGGTGCGATCGCTCGGAATTGAGACAGTTGAATTTTTACTTAAAATATTTTCATTGCTCTTGTTTCCCGATGTATTATAAATACTATAATATGGGACTATGATATTCAGAACATCTAAAAAATCAAATTTAGTAGAATCAAATTTAGTAGTTAGTAGATTTTGTCTCACGCATATACTTTTAATATAAATAATTTTATAAAAAAAAAAAAAAATAAAGCCAATAAACAAAGAAAAAAGGAAACATGTTGATTATATCAAAATTTGAGGCACCAAGATTAAGTTCTCCATGGGTAAGGACACATACTTGCCGTATATACTCTATAAGAAATGCTGACATGAATAAAAAAGGAACGGTTTCGATAGCTCTACGAATATCACCGAAAAATTGTAAAATACTTCTACGAGAAGGTTTTATTGAAAACGTTCGAAACATCAGAAGGAACAATATTTCTTGTGGCACTCTGCGACATAAAGACTAGGAAAGAATACACAGAACTATTTTAAAAGCGTATCCAGCCGACCGGTTTACGAATTTATTCCGACTATCAACAATTCCCTAAGATTTTAGGTGGAATAGGAAATTGACTTCTTTCTACTATTCCCGAGGTATAATGACAGATCGAGAAGCTCGACGAGAAAAAATTGGAGGCGACTTTTGTTATATATATGTTGATCTCCTCCTCTGGTATCCTAATTTCTCTCTAAAACTTCTATTTTGTGAAATAAGAGGAAAATTAGTTATATCACTCCTTCCCCTCCATTAGTTGATACTTCAAGGAAGTTACCTGAATGAAAGACAAAAATTTCTTCATAAGGTTTCATTACTGAATCACTTCCCCCAACGGTATGTTCGGGTCCGCCTAATCCATAAAGAGTAAGTCTATGTTATTTTCGGAAGGATCCGGCGCAGTTTATACGGAACTACCTGTGTGGGGGATATAGTCAAAATTGAAGGTAATTTGTTATGATTCCACAGTGGGAACCGTAGTAGTTTAGACTCGCAACAAGATTCGAATGGGATTAGTGATTTTACAAAAAGCATCCTTTTCATGCGATACAATCGAAGTTAAATGACTATACATCGAGTTAAAAAAAAATCAATAGACTTATTTGTTCTTCCAAGGAATAGATTCAAAATTACGTCGGAATAAGAAATATGAAATCGGGCGTCCGTTCGTAAAATTTGTGAAATGTCGACTGATCCGTAGGCGCGGACGATTAAGAGTGATTGTCCAATCCAGACATAAACAGAACAAGATAATCTGCTAAAAACTTTCTAAAGAAAAGACAAAATAACGGATATTGCTTTTAATATGAAATGGATATTTCCGTTCTTTTCTTTCCGTATAGTCCTAATTATATTTATAAAATGATAAATATGAACAAAGCTATACCAAGAATCCGGGTTCACGTAGGATGGGCGTATTGGTTCACCTTAAGATGGACGTAGATACCAAAAGGAATTCTTCACTTTCAAGCAAGTTTCAACAATACCATTGTACTGTTTAACGATGTACGAGGTCGGGTGGTTTTTCTTTTGCCTCTGCTGGTATTTCGGATCCAAGTGACAAGAAGAGGACACCCTATCTGCTCAAGCCGCGGCATTAAGATGCTATTCGTAACAGTAAGTTAATCAGGGTAGCCACGGCAAAGTTTATGATACAAGTCCTGTCTCGGAAGAGATTGCAGCATTACGAGCCATTCGTAGAAGGTGGTATAGCTCTTAAGGTTTCGTACGTGATTGTAACACCGTTGGCCCAAGAATGGATGTCGACCCCCTAAAAAGACTTGTGTAGAAATAAGAAAAACAGATTTCAAGATAAATAAATGTTCAATGATCTGATCAAATACTAGTATTAGTATATTATGGTTTCGAGAGTATAGCAGGATGCCACTCGAAACACTACAGTGGGTGTGTTGAATGAGATTAGTACGTAAACGGCTTTAATATTATGTCGTTTCGTTTTCTGTCCCCCGCTTAATGAAAGACAAGCTGATACTAAGGTAATTGCCATGGCGAAGGGCTTTTACTTTGGAGAAATAGAAGAACATGTATCACACGTGCAACGAGAAAGTGCCGCAGGACTATCTTACGATAATAGGTATTGAAGACGGACATAAATTTTTAAACTAATTTGAAGAAATTGTCTTGCGAATGTAATATATAGGATTATAGACGCATTCCTGTTGCGTCCAGTTGCCCTAAAGACGTACCGCTCAAAGACATCTCCCACCTTCCGTGGAAATAGTTGACACAACACACAACATTATAAGCTAACCGACGGAACGGCAATGAATTGATGGATTGATTACAAATCAGGCTAGATCGTGGATATCGTACGAAACCAACAACAACTCTAAAAAATGGAAGTTATCCTATAGATGGCTGTATCTATGGCCCTGTTCGAAATGCGAATCTAGTATTCATTCTTATGGAATGGGAATGAAAAACCAAGAGATATTTTCTAGCAATATGGACGAATGGAAGTTAAATCCTAAGGGGAAGCACTTTATGAAGCTTCTCGAATTTAATGGATTTATTTATTCCTGGTTCAATGCGGAGAGGAAGCGGGGAATTAATTTCAAAGCAAATACAAAACAGAGGGACTCTACCCATTTTTTACCTTCAAAGATAGATTTAACCAATTAAAGAAAAAAACAAAAAAGAATTCCATGAATGTATTTTTATTGACCAATCAGAATACTTCCGGACCTAATTGTTCAAAAGGTCCAATATACACACATTATTGGACCTTTTGAATAAGAGTCAAGAAGATCTTATGAGAATTGAAGATTTCGCATAGGAAGATGTTAAAAGAGGATATCGGACACTCTACAAAAGCATTTCGCAATTGATTTACCTAAGAATCAAATTTTAATTTTAAATCCTTATAATTATTTCATCTTCTTTTTCTAAAAAAATAGAAAGAAAAATTTATAAAGAAAAAGAAAAGGAAATTGTTTTTAATCTGTTTGGCCACAATCCGTATTTTCGTGGAATGATCATAATAAAATTAATGTATCTAAGAATAGTGACTTGAAGGTCACTTCTAGATACATTAATCATGGTATTTCACGGTTGAATCAATTTTTAACAAGGGCCTAAAGTTAGCGATTTTATCATAGTAATGTTGCTCCAATACTAACCAGAGCTACTGCGGCCGGGGCTACCGATCAAAAAAAAAAAAAAAAAAGGACTGTTGGAGCTACTGGACGGCGGCGAAATGGATTTTGGAATTTATTAACAGTCTCAACAAAGGTACTGTCAATAATCCCGTTGGTACTGAAACCATTAAAAGAACACCTAATAAATTATTGGAGTACTGTGAGGAGTATTTAAATACGGGAAAGAAGTTACCATTCGGGTAATATTTCCAAAAGAGTTGCACTATGGATCCGCCGGTCACCAATCATTGCGTTCTGAATGCCAAGCCTACATTACATGCAATAGTACCTAGAATTACTACTGGAAAATAGATAAAAGATCATTGGGCCAGCGGGTTCCTATAACAATTATGCCCCATCCCTTTAGCCAATTTAGCTCTACTACAGGATCGTTAAGTCAGGTTCTTGTTATTGGGATAGGTGAATTTATGGATCCATCACCCGAAGGAACGGACATGATAATTTTCATTCATCCGGCCGAGGCAAGAATGAAAGGAAGGCAGAACTAGACAATATAAAATTTTTTTCATACATTATCCCACATCAATATAAGACTTATGTAAGAAAAGATTTACAGATTCCATTTTCCGGAGTTGCAAATATTCATTGAACTAATTCAGTTCTTTAAAGGTAAATGCTCAATATCCAAGTAGGCTTATAAATTTGATCATGATCAAGGCTTTTGGATTGTCTCATGTCTTTTGATGGTGTTATCCCCCAAAATCTCGATTTTCTTACAGACAAAGTAATTTACTTCGTGAATAATAAAGTCTGCTCTGTTCTTACAGATCCTTATTTCACTACGATAGTATATCGATCGGGATCGATGCAGAGGAAATGAATGCATTTCTACCACTACAAATCAGGAAGTGGAAGAGACAGAACATTGAATAGCCACATCACTTATTTATTCTACGGGACTTACGGAGCCTGTCATGCATAACATGTTCAGGGTATGATCATAGAAAGGTTCTCCCAAAACGAAACCGGCATATCCTCGCTACATAGGGGGCGTACGTGGTGGTTGGATGTGGAGACACAATTTGGTTGTGAATTACAATGTGCAGATAAAAATAATATATCTGCATGGCTAATCAAAGTTACAAGTCCCACACTCCCATAAGCCATCCTCTTTCGGAAATAACTTCAACTATTCGTATCAAATAAAGGAATACAATACTCGAAGTTGAAGAAAGTATCCAAATAAACATGTCTTATTTTTCAATAATCCATATTTCTAGCAATGAAAATATTATTGTCTATCGTTCCTCCCCAGCTATGATATTGATCAATTACAATATCTAGGCTTCTATAAAAGGACCCGAAATACCTTGCTTACGTCATCATGGAGAAAAGCATACATAAATACGGCAGTAAGAAGAGGCAATACAAAACGTGTGTAAAACTAGAAAAAAGAAGTCAAATGGATGGGCCCACACTGCACTTTACGCGTAATAACTCTACCAAGGCGATTACGATTACGGAATAGCTTCAGTACGCCGTCACAATTTTTACTGCCCAATAACCAAGTTGGTCCCAAGGTAAGAATAACCAGTTACACCAAGATGCCGTCAATACAGACCAAAACTAACCGTAACCCAAGTTAATTCGCGGGGTTTTTTAATCCACCTGTAAGGTACAACACGAATACGTGCCAGATCATCATTAGAACCATCAACTTGCGCCAGCGATGAACTGATAGGATTACCCAACCAAAGTGGCCTCAGTCATTAGGTATTGAACAGAGAAACAAGACTCTGTAAAGGTTGGACGGTAGTAAAACCTTTAGATACTCGTAAGCTGCTACACGTCCCTAGCGGAGTTTTTCCTGAGGATCACTCACATATTCCTCCAACCTGTAACATTTAATTTTGCTAGTGTTCACCTCCTTCTTTCTTGAAAATCTGTAAGAGTTAACTGCTTGTAAAGATTGTACGAGGGGTATTTACCCTTCCATTTCCAGGAGCTTGTTGCCGAGGGGAAGGTGGGAGCCTCGTCGAAGAGGGGCCTCGCAAGTGGGTGTAGGTCATTTGACCGAACCACTTAAAAACGGCGTATCTCTGGTTTGCTTTCATGTTGCTATTTTCACATTCTCAAACTTTCTTACTTGTTTATTTACTCTTACCTTCAGCTGCTCTACTATACTAATATACGGCTTTCAAAAAGTTCAATTTTTACCGTACTAACATTTATCAAACCGCCGTTTTTTAATCCTCTGCCTAATCCCCCCCCCCCCTCTTAGTGCTCTGATCCGAACAGGATAGCCGCTTTAAGCATATAATTTGTGATTTGATTAAAGAAAGGAATTCAACCTACTATAGAATTTATTTTTTAAAAAAATCCAAAATTAAAACTTTATCTTTCATTCAAATACATCACCAAAGAGGTTCAACCTCATTCAAATCCTTGCAAAAAAGGTTCAACACATTCAGGAAAGAAATGACAAGATCGCATGTCAGATAAAGAGATACATCGTTATCTTTAGGAGGAAATGCATAGTGCTGATATAGGAACATCTATTTTTTGATTCATTTGCCCGTGTTCCTGCAAATTTTAATTGAATTGAGTTTTGCATATGCTCTTGCTG
>PYDT01001921.1:0-16986 GCA_004837865.1 Musa balbisiana
CATGAGTTTAATAGGCGATTTATTATGAACAAGAAAAATATTATCTAGCGGTGAATAGATTGATTTGAAACAACAACGATTAATTCTATTGCTATAAAGCAAGCCCGTATTTTATCTTGTTACCTTTTCTGAATAATGAGAAAACAAATTTGAGAGAGCCGAAGCGACCCCAGAACTATGGTCCATAGAAAACCAAAAAGAAACAATAGGAACATACTCTTCAATTGACTCAAAACTCCAATTGTAACTCAAGCTCAGATGATGTTTTGTTCGAAAGGCCTAGAACTAGAGGGGGTACTGTGTTATAAGACACAAAAAATGAGAAATTTTTTTATTGAAACATATTCGTTCATTCTATTACTATCTTAAATTTATTTTTATTCTATTTTCCCGGAGTTCCTTTCCGGGGAATCGGTTCAATCATTCCTGTACTGTCTATACTTTCGGAATCTACTTTAATTACTTTCGAATCTACTTATCTGACGCTCTTGTTGGCATAATATGTAAAGACAAGTCTATTGGATTATAGCTATTGTGCAGGTATTACGATTAAGGAAGCAAAGGTGCTTCTTGTACAGATGTGTTTAATCTACTATCCCGATACAATACCTTATTTTCACGAGTTAAGCATTTATCGAGTGATCCACAAACGACCGACGAAAATCCCTCTTTTGCCTGCCTCTCTCTCGATGAGAGGAAGCCTAAAGCTTCATTTTCTGTGAGTAGTGATCGTCGAGTAAGCTCTTGAATGAGCTCCTCAGGGTGAAGGCAAAAATAACGAATTTGTTCGACCGCTCCGAGCTTTATATCCCAGTCTAACTTCGGGTCATTGAATCCAAATTAAACCTTAATGATAACTCATGATTCGATGCTTCATCATCCTTTTCCCCTCACGGTCGATAATAACAAAAGGATTATTCCGATATAAAAAATATAAATGCCAATGGCTGCAAGTACTATAACTTCCTGCCCACAACTTTTTATTTCCGTCCAGGCATTTCACCGGCAAAATAAGAAATTGCCTAAGGATACTAAAAAAAAATAGTGGGTTCCAATCGTTTTCGGATGGTTCCTTCTTAAACGGTGAGGTCCTCTTATTCCACCGGCCTCTTCTTTCATATAACCAAATGGTATTGTGAATTGTATAGTTCACAATCTTGGGGGCCCTCTACCCTCAATTAAGAGTAATAGCTCTTTCACAATAAAGATGTATCTATACAGGGCCGGCATTAATTAGGACCAGTTGGGTAGGTAGCTGACCCTCTAGTCCGGCTCTTTAACAATAGGAGGCTAATCTTTTGCTTCTTATAATACTATTTCCTCCGCGAATGGTAACGATTTGTACCAATGGGGAATTGCTTTTTCATCCAAATCTAGGTGATTGGATGCACCAATGGAAACCATAAATTCATAACAATATAGGGAATGAGAGATCTGTCAGTTAATTTCGTGGTTACCGGGAATGACACTGGAAAAATTGTCCATTTTGTTCGAACTCAGATCTGAAACGAGTAGCAATTACACCCTAGTACATGTCCTACCCGACCCGCTTGAGGACACCTCTAAGGGCGGGAGATTTTCGTAACATTTCTATGGGGTCTTGCGTTGCTAATAAGTGGTTTAATAGTTGGCATGTCGTATGTATATATATTATATGTTATATAGAATAGAATGGAAGGGGTGGTTTGAATCGATTCTTACCTGATGATTGGGATTGATGATATGAATTTTTTCTATTCAATACCAAATCACGAAAATTCGAATTATGGTGAAATGGATGTTACACGAAATCCCGGTATTTTCATTTCGACCGCTACGAGATCAACAATGCCATGAGCTTGGGCTTCTGTTGCTGACATAAAAACATCCCTTTCCATGTCTTCGGATACAACCCATAAAGGCTTGCCCGTTCTTTGTAACCTAAACCTTTGTGAGGGTTTCACGAAGTTTCAGTAGTTCTTCCATTTCCAGGACAAATTCCCCTGTTCGTGATTCATAAAAAGAAATAGCAGGTTGATGGAATCATGACCCTATTATTTGATCTTGATATAACATCATGAACGGTTCCTCTATCTCGCATGATTGGGCTAATGTAAGGGATAAAAAAATAACAAGAAGAAATTGAACAACCGTACAGGCATCTTCTGTGCGTTGCCACGGCTCCGGCAATGGAATTACTTTTTCTTCTCTTCTTTCTATCTAAGCAAGAGAGATCCATCTGATTCAGATCGTTGAATGATCCATTTACCACCCTTCCTTTCGTAGGAGTCAAAAACTATGATGGTTCTTTGCTTTATATATTTATCTCGTCTGTGATTTAGCAATCCCAAGTGCCTTTCTGATACGATCAAATAAGGAAAACTGATCTTTTTTTTTTTCATTTTCGTACTCTTCCATAACATAAATATCAGAAAGAAACTTTCTGGTGTGTAAGAAAATGGTTGTGCCGCTGAAATGTACCCCCGACACATAACATCAACAATCGGAAATAACCTTTGTTTCATACTACTATCTCGATACAAAATCTCATGTTATGAAAAAACAATAATGGTTTGTTCATATCGACTCGGAAGTGCCAGCTATTTATACTTATTATCATATGCCATAGGCGAAGGCATAGTCTTTCTTTTTTTTTTTCAAATAAAAACCGTTGGCCACCAACGTGAGGGAAATGCCTAGACTTTGGTATTTCTACCTCCGCTCAGAATGAAAGATCCATAGACCGCTAACCCCATGCATATTGTAGCCACCGGTTGGCACAAATTGCCTAGTCTCATACATCGCTATTCCTGATACTACCCATCCGCCGGAGAGTTTATAAACAAAAAAAGATCCCTAGTATTATCTTCTATACTGAGATATACCATGAGACACATTGATTTGAGAATCTCGCTATTAACCTCTTGACCTAAAAAAAGTATCTTCTCGATGAAGTCGGTTGATTATGACAAATGGGTTCCCTTTAGGAACGTACGTGCACTTTGATGCCATACGGTTCAAAAAAATTGCGAAAAAAGAACCTGGTCGATTCCATGTCTATTTTTTTTTTCTGTAATAGGTTTTTGTTTTTCTAATAAAGCTTCCATTTTTAAAAGACATGAGATGAGTTTTGGCTTCCTTACCTATAAAAAAAGATTTACTGACTTATTGATTGAATTTGAACAAATCTCTCTATTGATTATGTTTCATGACATTCAATCACGATGTACTTTGCTTGTTTCTAGATGGGCCTTTTCAATTCTTTAGTTCTGTTCTACTCCGGGAAAAGATCTTCCGAATCCATTTGCACATATAGGGCAAATGGTCTCAGTACCACTTCTTTTGTTACGACTTTTTTTTTTTCAATTCGTTTCATGCCTTTCCCCAATCATTCGATGTCTCATCATACTATTCCTTTGGTTATTGGTTGGACGTTTGAAATCACTCTCTAGAATCAGGCTTAAGAATCGTTTATGAGACAAGCGGTAATCGAACATTACATGATTCCAATTTGTATTTTTCTGAACGGAGCTTGATACTTTTATTACGTTATTTTATTTTTATTTTCCGCAGTCAACCATAATTCTCCTAATTGATCCGCAAAATAAATAAATTTATCTAATTGCACCTTCACGCTCCTAATGATTGATGGTTCACTCAATACAATAATTCTTAGTCGAAACAGAGGATATTTCGATCGAGGAGAGAACGGGTAAATTCCATATAACCCACTATGTCTGACAATTCGCCACTAGTCAACCAAACCTGCATCTTCCTCTCAGACTCCGAAAGGTACTTTTGGAACCAACGGATGAAATTGAAAGAAAAAATTGAGTACTATACTTTCACTTTATGTGGAACTACAATGCTTTATTCGGGTCTCCTCCTTTTTCTGTGTATTGTATTTTAACATATATTTTAACTAAATTGGAAGGTTTATTTTATAGAGTAAGACAGAATGAATAAAGAATTTATCCACTAACGTATCAATCGTTGGAGTATAAACCAGTATCTACGCATTCGTTTCCTAAGTAGACTATCCTCCACACTATGCTATTGGTACTTCTCGGGTTATAATAGATCTCTTCTCTTTGTTTTAAGAACATAATTGTTCCATGATTTTCAATGGAATCGGAATAAAAAGTACCCTTTCTCCTACGGAATCTACTGAACGGTTAGATAACTAGTATAGTCTTTTCCAATGCGATTAAAATAAGTGACATAGTGGTCTAATTTTTTCTTTGATAAGGGGTTTTCCATGGGTTTTTGCCTTGGTATCGTGTTTCATACTGTCGTATGGAATGATCCCGTCCGTTGTTTCTGTCCATATTGCATACAGCCCTAGTTGCTGGTTGGGCCGGTTCGATGCTTATACGAATTAGCGTTTTTTTGACCCTCTGACCCCGCTCTTGACCAATGTGGAGGACCAAGGTATGTTCGTTATACCCCTTCATGCTCGTTTAGGAATACCAATTCGTGGGTGGTTGGAGTATCAGGAGGAACGTGAACGAATCCCGGTATTTGTAGTTAGGAGTTGTGGCAGGGGCACATATTGTGTTTCTGGCTTGTCTTCTTGGCAGATATCTGTCATTGGGTGTATTGGGACCTAGAAATATTCTGTGTGACGTACGGGCAAACCATCTTTGGATTTGCCTAAGATCTTTGAATTCATTTATTTCTCGTCATGGGGGTGGGGGGGGGGAGGTGGGGGGGGGGGTGGGGGTTGGGGGGGGGGGGGGGGGTTGGCTTTGTCTTTGTCTTTGGCGCATTTCCATGTAACAGGTTTGTATGGTCCCTGAATATGGGTGTCCGCTCCTTATGGCAATGGAAAATTACAACCTGTACGTCCAGCGTGGGGCGCGGAAGGCTTTGATCCTTTTGTTCCCGAGAATCGCCTCTCATCATATTGCAGCGGACATTGGGATATTAGCAGCTTATTCCATCTTAGTTGTCCGTCCGCCTCAACGTCTATACAAAGGCAGTACGTATGGGATATTGAAACTGTACTTTCCAGTAGTAATCGCTGCTGTTTTTTTTGCAGCTTCTGTGTGCTGGACTATGTGGTATGGTTAGCAACTACCCCAATCGAATTTTTGGTCCCCCTCGTTTCAGTGGGATCAGGGTACTTTCACAAGAAATATATCGAAGAGTTAGCGCCGACTAGCCCAAATCGAGTTTCGGAAGCTTGGTCTAAATTCCACAAAATTGCCTTTTTCTGATTACATTGTAATAATCCAGCAAAAGTGTGATTTTCAGAGCAGGTCATGGACAACGGGATGGAATAGCTGTTGGGGGTTATGACACCCGTCTTGAGAGATAAAAAGGGGGGCGGGGCCCGGAAAAAAAAAACAGGCTTTTTTGTACTCGTATGCCTCTTTTTGAAACATTTCCGGTAGTTTTGTAGATGGATACGGATTGTTAGAGCGATGTTCCTTTTAGAAGGGCAGAATCAAAGTATAGTGTTGAACAAGTAGGTTGACTGTTGATTTCTAGGGTGGCGACTCAAGGAGTCAGTTATAGTTATCCTGGTGACTGTACAAAAATATTCTAGTACTTGCCTCATTAGTGACATGTTGAATTAGATCGCTCTCTTTGAATCTTATGGCGGTTTTCGCAGCAGCCAAGGGGTTGGTTTCACTTTTGCCATGCTACGTTTGCTTTGCTCTTCTTTTTCGGACGCATTTGGCATGGCCGCTAGAACCTTGTCAGAGATGTTTTGTGCTGGCCTTGACCAGATTTGGATGCTCAAGTGGGAATTTTGGAGCTTCCAAAAACTTGAGATCCAACTACAAAGAGACAATAGTCTTCTACACTTGGCTCTGTATCTGTTCGCCGCTTTTTGATTTGACATAGGGTTAGGATACTGAAGAAACTTGCTTGATCACCATCTTGTCTTTGACTCTTTCCTTTTCTTTATATGGTAAATGATGCCAAATGCAATGGTGTGGAAGCTATAATTGTACACCCGATCGCATCTATGGAAGCCTTGTTTATACATTCCTTTATCTCGACTTTAGGGATAATTTTTTTGCAGCGATCTTTTTTCGAGAACCGCCTAAGGTTCCAACTAAAAAATGAAATAATTTTTCATTAGCCAATTGAAGTATGAGTCTCCCCCTATGGGAGCTCATTACTTCAACTAGTCCCGCGGTTCTTCCGAATGGATCTCTTCTTGTTGTGAGGGTTGCCCAAAGCGGTATATAAGGCCGTACCCCGTAAGCTTACAAGTAAACCATATATGAAGATGGCGACTAGGGTGCTGTTTCCATTTTTAGACAATTTCCAGATCACAATGGATCTTCGATAAGATCGTTTTATTTACAACTACAACGGAATGGTATCCCAAGTCAACAGATCTCAACCATGAATTAAATAGGATTTATGGCTACACAAACCGTTGAGATAGTTCTAGATCTTGGCCAAGACAAACTACGTATGAATTTATTGAAACCATTGAATTCGGAATATTGTAAGTAGCTCCGGCTTGGGGACTACACCCGTAATGTTGAGTCGCAATGGCCCTATTTACGTATTCCATCTATTTATTTTGGAAATTTAAATTCTTCCGTTTTCTGATGTAATTACAATGATTAAGTTTATAAGAACTTTGAGTCCTAGTTTTCATCAAAAAAATTTATGTTTTTTTTTTTACTTTACTTAAACTCGGCTATTGACAGACCTTCTGGTAAGTTCGACCGTGGACTGTTATTTGTTTTCGGTATCTCCGTATAGGATTGTGTGACTTGTTAATATTTGACCCTTTGATATAAGAGAAGGCCTGTTATCTCTATCGAGATGATTCGTATGTCGTCGATAGTTATTTCTATATCTGGAGCCCGGATAAGATAGAAATAGAATAATTAAGAAAGAAATATGAAAACTATGATTCTACTACATTCCAGACCTCGCAACCGACTCAGAAATTTTTCAAATAATATTCCTAAATCAAACGATTTTTCTTCCTTCAACTTTTTTTTTTTCTTGACTCGAAGGACACTCCTTTTCTAGATTTTGTTGAGTCGTACATTCATCGTAATAAGTGCGCATCAAAGGGTTCTTACTCAGAGAACCTTTGAGTTTAGCTTGAGGCTTTGCTATTAATTTTATTAATTAAACAATCGGTCTATTATGAATTGGTGTTTCAATTGATTCATATGGTCTCAACAAGCAAATGTCCTATCAATAGTAAAACAAGAATCATCCGCATTACACAAAAAAACCAAAAATAAAAGTAACAAATAAAAAAATAGGGGAAGAGAAGATTCAAAAGCCTGTTTTAATTAGCACATCAAAGAGACAGATGAGCCAACTTGATATTTTGAGTCTTATCATAAAAGAAGAAATTCGTATTTTGTTACTTCGTAGCTTCGGGTCGGGGCAAATCAAGCGCTAAGCTTAAGAAGTTTTGAACTTCTATTCATATCCATTGAAATCAGCATTTGTTGTTTGTTCTTGCTTGAGCCTCGAGATGACATTTTCATATGACGGTTCTCAGAGGGGGAGTCCCTTGCCTTTGGTTACCTATCGCAATACAGTATATGATTGGTTTGAGGAACGTCTTAATTCAGGCGATTGCAATGATATAACTTAGTAATAATGGTTCCTCCCATGTCAACATCTTTGTATTGTTTAGGGGGATCACACTTATTGTTTTTTTAGTACAAGGAGCTACAGGTTTTTGCTATGACTTTTTACTACCGTTCCAACCGTTACAAGTCGTTTTTCCCTGTTCAAATCATATGACTGAGCCAACTTTGTTGGTTTCCGATCATTCATCGATGGTCAGCAAGTATGATGGGTCAATGATGCTTGCACTTTTCGTTGTACCGTTACAGTGGATTTAAAAAACCCCGCGAATTAACTTGGGTTACGGGTTTTGGCTGTATTGACGGCATCTTTTGGTGTAACGGTTATGCCTTACCTTGGTACCAAATTGTTATTGGGCATAAAATTGTGACAGGCGGTACCTGAAGCTTATTCCCGTAGTAGATCGCTTTGGTAGAGTTATTACGCGGAAGTGCTAGTGTGGGCCCATCCACTTTGACTCGTTTTTATAGTTTACACACTTTTTGTATTGCCGTCTTCTTACTGCCGTTATTTATGTATGCATTTTCGCAATGATACGTAAGCAAGTATTCGGGTCCTTTTAGATGATAAGATATTTGTAATTGATCATAGATCATACTGGGAGGAACGATAGCCAATATATTTCCTTGCTAGATATGGATTATTGAAAAGCGAACATGTTAATTTGGATACTTTTCTTCAACTTCGAAGTATTGTAATCCTTATTTGATACGAATAGTTGAGTTAATTTTTTTCCGAAGAGAGGATTGATTATTGTAGTGTGTGACTTGAACTATTGATTAGGCCAATGCAGATATAAATTATTTCATCTGGCACATTGGAATTCACCCAATGTTCTCCACATCCAACCACCACGTAGCCCCCTATGTAGCAGAGGATAGGCCGGTTCGTTTTGGGAGAACCTTTTCTATGATTCCATACCTGAATCATGTTTATGCATGAACAGGCTCCGTAGATCCGTCTAATAAATACGTTATGTGGCGATTCACTGTTCTGTCTATTCCCTTCCTTTATTTGTAAGTGTGAATGCATTCTTTTCTCTGCATCGATCCCGATTCGATAATACTATCGGAGTGAAATAAGAGATCTAAGAAGACAGGGCTATACCTTTATTGTAACAAGTAAATACTTTTGTATTAAGAAATCGCAGATGTTGGGGGATAAACACCAATCAAAAGACTGAGCCCCCAATCCAAAAAGTCACTTGACATGATCAAATGATCAGCCCCTTGGATATTGAGCATATTACCTGTATGAACTGAATTAGTTTTGCATGAATATTGCAACTCCGGAAAATGGAAGCTGGTAAATCTTTCTTACATCGGTCATTATATATGAATGTGGGGATATGTATGACAAATAGTTTTTATGGATCTAGTTCTGCCATTCCTTTCAGTCTTGCTCGCGCCGGATGGATGACAATATCATGTTCCGTTCCTCGGGGAGGGATCCATAAGAATTCCACTATCCAATCACAAGAAACCTGGACTTGACGATCCTGTATTAAGATCTAAATTGGCTAAAGGGATGGGGCAATAATATTATGGAGACACCGCCATGCCAATGATCTTTTATATATTTTTCCAGTAGTAATTCTAGGTACTAATTGCAGGTATGTAGGCTTGGCCGTTCTAGAACCGTCATCTGATGGGTGAACCCGGCGGATCCATTTGGCAACTCCTTTTTGAATATTCCCGAATGTTACTTCTTTCCCTATTTTCCAATACTCCGCACAGTAACCCCAATAGTTATAATTTGTTCCGTTTAATGGTTTTCAGTACCAAACGGATTATTGACAGTACCTTTTTTGGAGAATGTTTAATAATTCCAAAATCCTTTCGCCGTCCAGTAGCTACAACAGTCTTTTTGAATCGGGTACCCAAAGCAAGTAGCTCTTTGGTTAGGTATTGGAGTCAACATACCTATTGTAAATCGCTAACTTTAGGTCTTTTTTAATGATTCACCGGATACCCATGATTAATGTATCTAAGAATAGTGACTTCAAAGTCACTTTCTTAATACATTATTATTTGTCATTCCACTAAAATACGGATTGTGCCAAAGATTAAAAACAAATTTTCTTTCTTTTCTTTATAATTTTTCTTCTATTTTTATTAGAAAAAGAAGAAATGAATAATTTTATATGGATTTAAATCAAATGATTTCTTAGTAAATCATTGCGAAATGCTTTTGTATTCGTGTCCGCTAAACTGCTTTTACATCTTCTATGCGAAAAATATCAATTCTCTCTAGATCTTCCGTGACTCTTATTAAAAGGTTCCAATATGTGGGTAGATGGACCTTTTGAACAATTATAGGTCCTGGAAGGTACTTCTGATTGGTCAATAAAAATACTTTCAATGGAAATTCTTTTTTTGTTGTTCTTTAGATTGGGTAATCATCTTTAAATGATAAAAAGGGTTAAGAGTAACCTTTTTATTTTCTTGAAATTAATGTCTCCTTCCTCCTCCGCTTGGTAGAAAAGGAATCAATCATCAATTAAACTTGCGAGAACTTCATAAGTGCTCCTTAGGAGTTTAAACTTCCATTCGTTCCATATTTTCTAGAAAAAGTATCTCTTGTTTTTTCATTCCCATTCCATAATAATGAATCCTATGTTCGCATTTCGACAGGCATAGATACATCCTCTATAGATAACGTCGCATTTTAGAGTTAGTTGTTGGTTTCGTACGATTCCACGATCTCGCCTGATGTGTCTCCAATACACAATCAATTGGTTCCGTCAGGTTAGCTATATGTTGTGTTGTGTCAACTAATTTCCACGGAAGGTGGTGAGATGATACTTGAGCGGTTACGTATTTTAGGCCCCTGGCGCCATGGATCGTCTCGAACTCCCTATTATTCTTTCTCATACAATTTCTTTCAAATTAAGTAAAAATTTTCATGTACCGATTCTCTTACTACTCTTACTTAATATCATGGCGGCACTTTCTCAGAGTTTGCACGTGTGATACATGATTCCCTTCTATTTCTCGTCTCCATTAAACGCCTTTCGCATGGCACTACCTTAGTATCAGCTTGACCTTTCTAAGCGGGGGACAGAACCAACGCCAGAATAAGACTTTACTGTCTCCTCTTCGATCAACACACCTCCACTGAAGTGTTTCGAGTGGTCTGCCTACGTCCTCCCGAACCATACTATACTAATACTATATTTGATCAGATCATTGTCAATTTTTTCTCTTGAATCCTGTTTTTTTCTTATTTTTCTCCCACGTCCTTTTTTTAGGGGGTCGACATCCATTATGGGCATAGGTGTTACATCACGTAAACGAAACTTAATAGTATACCCTTCTACGAATGGGCTCGTAATGCTGCATCTCTTCCGAGACCAGGACCTTTTATCATAACTTCTGCTCGTTGCTACCCTGATTACTACGTACGAATAGGCATTTAATGCCGCCGCTTGAGCAGCATAGGGTTCCCTCCTTCTTGTCCCTTTGAATCCGGACGTACCATCCAAGCCCAGAACCACCCTACCACCGTCGGACATCTGTAAAATCTTACAATGGTATTGTTGAAACTTGCTTGAACGTGGATATTCCTTTTGGTATTCTCCATTCTACGTCCTTCTTACGGAACCCCTACCCCATTCCTACGGAACCGATTCTTGGTATAGCTGTTGTCATATTTTATCATCTTATAAATATAAGTCAGAAATATACGGAAGAAAAGATACGGAAATATCCATTTCATATTAAAGAAATCCTTTATTTTTGTCTTTTCTTTAGAAAGTTCTTTTTTAGAAGATTATCCTTGTCTCCTGTTTATGTCTCGGATTGGAACAAATCACTATAATTCGTCCGCGCCTACGGATCATTCCGACATTTTCCAACAATGTTAAACCAACGGGAAGCCTTATTTCATATTTCTTATTCCTTACCTTTATTTTGAATCTATTCGTGGAATAAAATCGTCTCTTGTTTTTTTTAACTTCGCATTGCGCATTTAACCTTCGAAGTGTAATCGTCATGAAATGAGGCTTTAAATCACCTCATCATTCGAAGCTTTGTTGCGAAGGTCTATAATTATACTTTCCCCGGTTGAATCATAACACTTAACTTCAATTTTGACTCTTAGATCCCCAGTAAGTAATCCTTATAAAACTGAAAAAAAAAACGCGCCGGATCCTCCCGAACATAACCTAAATTCATCTCTTTATTATCTGCGACCCGAAACATACCGTTGGGAAGCATTCCAGTAATTAACCCTTCATGCATAAATTTTTGGTTCTTTCATTCCCGGTAACTTCCTTGAAGTATCAACTCATGGAGGAAGAGTTTAGAACTAACTTTTCCTCTCTATTTCACAAATAGGAAGCTTAGAGATAAATTAGGATACCAAGGAGGATGATCACCATAATATACAACGTTTTCCCTCCATTTTTTCTCGTCGAGCTTCTCGATCTGTCAATTATACCTCGGGAATAAAAAAAATTACATCCTATTCCCCGAAAATCGTAGAATTTGTTGATAGTCGCATAATTCGTAAACCGGGTCGGCTGTACGCTTAAAATAGTTTCCGGTGTATTCGTTTTTCTAGTCTTTCTAGTCGCAGAGTTGAAACCAAAAAGAAATATTTGTTTACCTTCCTGATTTTCCGACGTTTTCAATAAAACCTTCTCGTAAAGTAATTTTCAACATAGGTTCGTGATATAGTAGATGCGATTCGAACCGTTTCTTTTTTATTCATTTCAGCATTTCTTATAAGAGTTTATTTAAATCGTCAATAGTGTCCTTACCCATGACGACCTATATTATTGGTGCCTCCAAATTTGATATAATCACAGGTTTCTGTTTTTCGTTTTTTCTTTCCTTTCTTTTGTTTTTATTTAGAAAATTATTATTAATTAAAATATATGCGTGAGACACAAGCTACTAATCTATAAATGTGATTCTACTAAATTTGATCTATTTTAGATGTTCTGATATATCATATTCCATCTAGTCTATTTATAATACCTCCGAGCCCATGAAACTATTTAGTAAAATTCACTTTCTCAATTCCCGAGCGATCGCACCAAAAACTCGAGTTCCTTGTGGATTTCCTTCTTGATCATGACAACCGCCGCATTTCCATCATATCGTCTTATCATACCGTTGTCACGTTTAGGTTCTTCTACAAGTACGATACAATTACGCTCTATTATTTCCCGTCTTCTAGGGCATATTAGGGCACTGCTGCTTTGTACAGCACAATAACTTCACCACATATGACATATGATGGATGACCCAGCTCCTATGATTCGAATACCATCAATTCTCCGAGCTCCCTGTTATCCGCTCCATTCAAAGGGCTGAGGTTGATCGTCATTTTTATTGAATCCGCTATTTTAATGCAAAGTAGGAGGAAAAGAATATGCTCTGTCCAGACATAAATAAACTTGCCGTTGATTTTTTCATCTCATACACGGTTTTATTCTACATAACCTAGCCTTACAAATTGAGTTCGATAGGCATTTTGGACGCAGCTAGTGAAATAGCGCTTTGGCTACAGCTTCTGATACTCCGCCCATTTCAGAAGTATTCGACCTGGTAACAACGGATACCCAAGATTCGGGGGATCCCTTCCCGACCCCTACCTGTTTTCCGCCATCTTACTGTAATCATTTGTCGGAAATATACGTACCTATTTTTCCAGCCACGACGCGCATACGTCGTGTCATTGTCTCGCCCCGCTGCTATTGTCTACTGTGATCCCAGCGGGTTCAGAGTGCCTAAGGAGCGTTATGTGCCGAAAACAAATACTATGGCCCGACAAGATTTCCCTTTCATTCTCCTCGATGTTGTTTACGAAATCTGATTCTTTTTGGGGTTATAGGTGATGGTCGTTTCTTACTCCATCTCACTACATAACCGGACATGAAGTTTCTTTCTCATCAGCTCCTCTCCATGAAAGGATTCAATAATTACATACCATGTATTTTAAGAATTTAATAACTAATACACTAAGACTTTTACTAGTGATTTGTTTTGTTATACAGGAAGATGTATTAAGGAGTATAGCAGCAATTATTTTGCATATTTATAGATATAATTATAGATTAATATAAATATAGATAATGCCTTTTTATCATTATAGATATGGCGTTTTATTTTATCACGATCCTTGATCCTATTTGTAACCCTTATCAAATGAGGCCAAAATATTTAAATGTAATCTTCCATAAATAAAGGTTTCGCGTGCGATATTGACATCTTTCTGGGTAGTTCCTAGGTCAACCCTTACTTCTCAGAATAAAATAATTTTTTTCTCGTTCGTTTCCGCCATCCCCACCATGAATTATTCGATTCGTTTTCAGCAGTAGAATCCTATGCCGTCACAGGTTCCGTCGTTCCCATACTTCTCATTAATGGTTGACTGAAACTCTGCAATGGAGCTCCCAACCAAATTCCTTCTCGATCATCTCCTTAGTTTTATTACCCAGCATCTTTATTATTAGTTATATTCATTCAGTATTGATGCTTTACACAGCTTTATAAGTAATTCATAGACCATACTATTGGAATCATATTCATTGAGATTTTTGTGTCTCTCTTTCTTATCCTCCTTCCATGTATTCCACATGTCCCTTTATTTTTGTTCACACCCATAATCCATTTTTTATGGAAAAGATTTTAGTTGTCAGGTGCTGCACCTATAGGATTTGATCCCTCATCTCATCTAGTGACTGTTCTTGGATCTCGACAATACTAAGCCATAAGTGGTTATAGTTCTTTTTGTTTTTATTTTTGTTTTTATTTATTTTATATCGTTATTAATGTCAGTAGGTTAGTCTACTTTTTTTTTATTCCAATTCTAACTCTAAGAAAAATTACGAGTCACACACTAAGCATAGCAATTAAACATGGTCAATCGATTTTATTCACGTTATAAATTAGAAGTGCTCATTTTTTTTTGTTTAACGAAAAAGAATGAAACAGTTTGTTATTTTTTGTTCTATCCATGGCCAGAATGGCAAGATAAATAAAGGTCTATTATTCCGCGTCCACAAATATCCCAAATGTGATGCCAATACTCCATAAGTAGATTCGAATTGTATGGAACATATCATTTTAGCAGCGAATTGTGTGTAGGGGAACCCTGCCCTCTCTAATCCATTCGACACTGCAATTTTCTTTTCCGTCAATCCGCCCTGCAAGTTGTACTTGCATTTCCGGGTGTTTTGTATCCGTTTGTTCAGGGGGGGGGGCTAATTCAATAATAGCCTTTTTCATTGCCTTTTAGAAAACGAAATCTCTATTTTAACCTTGTAAGCATAATAATTTTCCCGCCAGAATATTAGGTTGCCCATAAGGTTTTTCAACTAGTGTGATAGCAATGTTGATCTTCGGTTCACCGAATTAAATTCTTTGTGTACATGTCATCTGTAGATTCTTTCGATTCTCGTTTTTGCCCTCTAGTTAATATTTGAAATTCCACTATAGATTATGACCTGGATCAAATCAATTTCTTTTTTTACTCCTAACGAGCGATTCCTTCGAAACCCGAGGATATTTCTCCCTATTTTGTTTGTACATAGTCTTGATCCAATTTCCGTATTTTTCATCTTCCTGTAAACCCCACGAATAACTTTTTTTGGGGTGTGCGAACCAAAAGAATGATGACTTGGGTGTACCAAGTCTCAACCAAGTGGATTTATTTTTTTTTTTCCCATATTTCCCTATTATATTTTCTTCATCCCTATATGTTATTTTACGATGTTTACTATGATGAATCTAAATCTGAGATTCATCTAATAATTTAATTTATCCTTTCATACTTGTTATATGAACAAGTAGGTCTTTTTATCGGATAACTACGTCCTCGAGCTCGAGGTCTTAATTTTTCACAATGGTATCCTATTAACTTTGGCTTCACTAAGAATGAATGCCGCTTCGTTCAAACCCATTATGACTAGCTTTGCTGCTGCCGAATAACCAATTTAAAATTGGATAAGATGCCTCGATAGGATGAGTTCCAGTATCATAAGTGTTTCTTCATAGGAACGTCCGCGAATCTGATCAATTACTCCTTCGCGCTTGGGAAAACAGACATACTCATATAGTTTGAGCTAAATATTTTTACTTCTTTAACCGATCGATCTTTTATCATAAGGTTATCCTATCCCCCAACTACATTATAACACTTGTTTGAATACTTTATTTTTTTTTTTCCACCAAAAAATTATTTTTATCATTTCAATTTTTTTATATTTAATTTAATATTTGTATATTTTTTATATTTTACTATTAAATGTTTATTTATTTGTTTTATTTATTTAATATTAAAATGTTTTATTTTATATTACATGAAACTTTAAATTAACTTTAACGACGATATTATTAATCGTTTTCTTGCATGTCCCCCCCCCCCTCGCAAAGTAAAAGTAGGGCGCGATTCTCCAATTTGACCTACCCATAACCTCTGTTATATAAATAGGTAAATGTTCCTTTCCCTTTGATAGCGATTGTATGGCCAATCATTGTGGGATAATGGTAGGTATGCCCAGACCAGTACTATTATTTCTTTTCCCTCCCTCAGGTTGAGTTTTTCCATTTTTTTTGTTTTTTTTCCGTCAATGGTTTAGCTACAAAAGGGTTTTTTTTTAGCGACCGGTCATGTCACAGTGTCTTACTCCTTTTTTTAACATTTTTTATTTTAAAGATTGGCATTCTATGATCCATATCTCGCTCTAGTTAAGTACTGGGTGTAAGAATAATACAATAATGATGAATGGAAAAGTAAAAAATCCTTTCGCTATAAAATGGGGCGGATGTAGCCAAGTGGATCAAGCGGCCGTGGATTGGTGAATCCACCATGCGCGGTTCAATTCCCGTCGTTCGCCCATCACATTTTTCACATCGCAGTATACTAGGCCCTAATTCCTTAAGGGTTATCTAAGAATTCGCGATATAACTAGAAACGTTTCCAAGACAACACATGAGTCCTGGACATGCGAGTTTGATGTATCCCATTTGATATCTTCGTATCCGAGAATCAACAAATTCCACCCCGCATTGTTCACAAAATTTCGGGTCTTCTTTTTCAGCTCCAATCACTCGATAATTTTCCACAGCACAAATTCCCCTTTTTATGGGCCCAGAGATTCGTTCACAAACAATCCATCTTTTTCTGGTTTATTGGTCTTATAATGAAACGTATATTCTTGTCACCTCTCCAACTATCCTCCCATAGGTACAAATTTTGTTGGCCCAGCCTTTATTTGTTGAGGAGAAACTATCCAATTCGCTTGTTGATGTTTATACCGGTCAATCATAGAATAGAAATTCTGATTCATTCAGATCAAGCTTCCTTCCTATTAATCTGGAGTTCTTCTCAGATACAAGGAAATGATTCATTTTCTAGACTAAAGATCGTAGTTCTCGAACGAGCAATCGAAAAGATTCTGGAGCATCT
>PYDT01001954.1:0-16986 GCA_004837865.1 Musa balbisiana
TTGAAATGTAATTTTTAATATGACCACTCAGACTTACTTCCAGTACCTATAATTGTCTCAAAAGGCCCATATCCACATTATTGGACTTTTGAATAAGATCAAGAAGATCTATGAATGAATATTTCGCAAGAAGGATTAAAGGAGATATCGGACACTCTACAAAAGCCTTTCGCAATGGATTTACCTAAGAATCAATTTTAATTTTAAATCCATTATAAAATTATTTCTCTTCTTTTTCTAATAAAAATATCAATAAAATTTATAAAGAAAAAGAAGAAAATTTGTTTTTAATCTTTTTGCACAATCCGTAATTTGCGTGGGATGATCATAATACATTAATGTATCTAAGAATCGTTACTTTGAAGTCCTAGTCTTAGATACATTATCATGTATTTCACGTTTGAATCAATTTCAAAAAGACCTAAAGTTAGCGATTTTCATCGGTAATGTGCTCCAATACTAACCACGACTAACTGCGGTACCGATCAAAAGACTGTGGTAGCTACGGACGGGGCGACATGATTTTGAATTTTTAACATTCTCCAAAAAGGTACTGTCAAAATCCCGTTGGTACTGACAACCATAAAAGACACCGAATATATTGGTACTGTGGCGGAGTATTTGAAATACGGGAAAGAAGACATTAGGGTATATTTCCAATTAAGTTTGCAAATGGATCCGTCCGTTCCCCACCAATCATTGACGGTTTCTAGACACGGCAAGCCTACCTTCATCAATAGTACCTAGAATTACTACTGTAAAATATATAAAAGATCATTGGGCTGCTGGTTCTCCATAATATTATCCCCATCCCTTATCAATTTAGCTCTTAATAACCGATGCGTTCAAGTCAGTTTTCTTTGTTATTGGGATAGGTGAATCTTCTATGGGATCCATCCCCCGAAGGACCGGACATGATATTTTCATCATCAGCTCGAGCAAGAATGAAAGGAATGGCAGAATAGATTCCATATAACATCTATTTTTCATACATATCCCCACATAGCATATTATAATTACTCTATGTAAGAAAATATTTAACCAGTTTCCATTTTCCGGAGTTGCACTAGTCATGCACTATTCAGGTCTGTACAGGTAAATGCTCATATCCAAGTATGCTTATAAATTTGATCATGATCAAGTGCTTTTTGATTGCTCATGTCTTTTGCTTGGTGTTATATCCCCCCAACAGCTCGAGTTTCTTACATACAAAGTATTACTTGTTACTAATAAAAGTCAGCTCTGTTTCTTCCTTATATCTCGATTATTTCACGTCCGATATATTATCGATCGGGATCGATGCAGAGGAATGAATGCATTTCTACACTACAATAAGGCATGGAATCGACAGAACTTGAATCATGCCACATCACTTAGTTAATTCTACGGGATCTTACCGGAGCCTGTTCATATGCTAACATGATTCAGGTAATGATCATAGAAAAGGTGCTCCAAACGAACCGCCTATCCTCTGCTCTAGGGCTTACTTGGTGGGTTTGGATGTGAGACACATTTGGTTGGATTCCAATGTGGCAGATAACATAATATATCTGCATGGCCCTAATCATAGTTCAGTCCACACACTCCCATAGATCCATCCTCTCTTCGGAAAATTACCTTCAACTATTCGTAGCAATAAGGAATACATACTGAAGTTGAAGAAAGAAGTATCCAAATAACAGTCTTATTTTTTTCAAATCTCCATATTTCTACGCATGAAATATATTGTTCTTCGTTTCCTCCCAGTATGATATAATGAATCATTACAAATAGCTATGATTCTATAAAGGACCCGAAAACCTGCTTACGTATCAGTGGAAAATGCATTAAATAATACGGCAGTAAAATAGGCAATACAAATTGTGTAAACTAATAAAAAACGAGTCAAAGTGCTTGGCCCACACAGCACTTCCGCGTAATAACTCTACCAAAGGCGATCCTATTACGGAATGCTTCAGGTACGCCCTGTCCACATTTTTACTGTCCCAATAACCAATTTGGTCCCAAGGTAAGGATAAAACCAGTTTACAACCAAAAGATCCGTCAATACAGCCCAAACTAACACCTGTAACCCAAAGTTAATATTCGCGTGGTTTTTTTTAAATCCACCTTAAGGTTCCACACGAAATACGTGCAAGATCATCATTAGAACATCATACTTGCTGACCATCGAGAACTGATCGGAGTAACCAACCAAAGTTGCCTCATTCATTTGTATTGAACGAGAAAAGCCTCTGTAACGGTTGGAGCTGTAGTAAAAAGTCATAGCAAAACCTTTAGGCTTCTTGTACTAAAAAAACAGTAAAGTGTGACCCCCCCGAAACAATAAAATATGTTGACATGAGAGGAACATATTACTAGTTATATCCATGCTGCCTCGCCGAATCTCAGACGTTCCAAACAATCATACTTTATTGAGATAGTAACCAGGCACGGGACCTCCCCTCTGCGAACCGTATATGAAAATTTCTCTCGTACGGCTCAAGCAGAAAACCACCAATGCTGATTTCAACGGATATGTATGAAATTTCAAAACTTCTTAAAGCTAGGCCGCTTGATTTGCCCCCGACCCGAAGACGAAGTAACAAAAAACGTAATTTCTTTCTTTGTATGATAATGCCTCAAAATATCAAGTTGGCCTCAATCTGTCCTCTTTTGATGTTGGATTCATTACAGGGCCTTTTGAATCGTCGGCTCGGGATCCCTATTTTTTTTTTATTTGTTATTTTATTTTCTTTTTTTTTGTGTAATGCGGATTGATTCTTATTTTACTATTTATGGAATTTGCTTGTGAGACCCTATGACTCAATTGAACCCCAGATTCATACTAGAAACCACGATATTTAATTTACTAAATTAATAAAGCAAAGCCTCAATCTAAACTCAAAGGTTCCTGAGTAAGAAACCCCTTTGATGATCCACTTTATTCGATGAAATGTAATGACCTCAACAAAATCTAGAAAAAGAGTGCCTCGTCCAAGAAAAAAAAGAGTCTGAAGGAAGAAAAAACTCGTTTGATTATGAAATATCATTTGAAATGTTCAGAGTCCGATTGCGAGGTCGGAATAGTAGGTATGAATCATAGTTTTAATATTTCTTTTTCCTTAATCTATTCTATCATCTATATATAATTCCGTGCTCCAATACGAGAATAACTATCCGACGAAAATAGAATCATCTCGATAGAGATAACCGGACAGGACCATTTCCTGTTTATCAATAGGATCATTATAACAATCCCAACACTCATAGCCGGAGATCCGACACAAATAAAGTCCACGGTCGACCTACCAGAATGGTCTAGAAATCCGAGTTTTAGTAAAGTAATTTTTTTGATTGAAACTAGGACTCAAAGTTCTTTAAACTTAACTCATTGTAATTCATCCAGTAAAACGGAGCTTCTAAATGTCCCAAAAGAAAGATAGGAATACCGATAGGCCATGGCGACTCCCATAATGTGTAGTCCCCAGCCCGGAGCTACTTTACCATATTCCGAATTCAATGGTTTCAATAAATTCCCTACAGTAGTTTGTCTTGGCCCCATATCTATAACTATCCTCAACGGTTTTTTGTGTAGCCATAAATCCTTTTAATTCATTGGTTGAGATCTGTTGACTTTGTATACCATTTCCGTTGTAGGTGTAATAAACGATCTTATCGTATATCCATTGTGATCTTGAAATTGTCTCAAAGGAACCGCAACCTAGTCCCGGTCCATCTTCATATCTGTTTACCTTGTAACTTTACTGGTTCGGCCTTATATACCGCTTTTTGGGCAAACCCTCACAACAACTAAGAGATCATTCGAAGAACACGGGGACTAGTTGAAGTATGAGCCTCCCATATGGGGAGACTCATGACTTCACTGATAAATAATGAAAAATTATTCATTGTTTTTAGTTAGAACCTTAGGCGGTTCTCGAAAAAGATAAGCGCAAAAAATTATCCCTAAAGTCGAGACTAAAAGGAAATTTATAAACCAATGCTTTCCATAGATTCGATCGCGTGGTTTACAATTATAGCTTCCACACTATTCATTGGCATCATTTACCATAGAAAGAAAAGGAAGAGTCAACGAAAGATGGTGATTCAAGTCAAGATTCTTCAGTACCCTAACCCTATGGTCAAATCAAAAGAGGCTAAAGATACCAAGCAATGTTTTTATCAGCTACTGTCTCTTTTTGTAGTTTGGATCTCCAAGTTTTTGGAATGCTCCAAATTCCACTTGAGCATCCAAATCTGGATCAATTGCCACAAAATACATCTCTAGAACAAGTTCTAGCGCCATGCCCAAATGTGTCCGAAAAAGAAGAGCAAGCAAACGTAGCATTGGCCAAAAGTGGAACCAACCCCTTGGACTGCGCGAAAAACGCCATCAGATTTCAAAGTTAGCCCGACTAATTCAAATTCACCTAATTGCACGTCTATATATTTTTTTTACAGTCACAGGACACTATAACTGACTCCATTGATTCGGCCACCATAAACCTCACAGTTTAAAAACACCTACTTGTCAACACTATCCTTTTGATTCTGCCTTCTAAAAGGAACATCGGCTCTAACAATTCGTCTCCATCTCCCAAACTACGAAATGTTTCACAAAGGTATGCATGACGTACAAAAGCTCGCGCCCTGCTTTATTCTCTAAAGACGGGGTGTCCTACCACCCAACAGCTATTCCATCCCCGTTTCCATTGACCCCTGCTCTGAATATCCCCCTTTTGCTGGCTTATTACCAATGTAATCATAAAAAGCTAATTTTTTTTTCGGGAATTTTAGACAAGCTTCCGATAACCAGATTTTTGGGCTAGTCCGTCGCTACTCTTGCGATATATTTCTTGCTGAAAGATCCCTGAATTCCCACTGATAACGAGTGTGACCAAATAATTCATTGGTAGTTGCTGAACCATACCACATAGTTCCAGCAACCGAAGCTCAAAAAAAAAACAGCCGCGATAACTACTGGACAGTAACAGTTTCATATTGCCCATACGTACTCCTTTGGTATAGACGTTGAGGCGACGACCTAAGATGGAATAGCTTCTATATGGCCCAATGTACCGCTGCAATATGATGAGAGGCTATTCCTCCCGTGAACAAAAGGATCAAGGCCTTCCGCGCCCTCACGCTGGACTACAGGTTGTACTTTTTTTCAGTTAGTCCATAGGATCGGACACCCATATTCCAGACCCTACAACCGTACAATGAAATGCCCAACGCCAAAGCAAGCCCACCCTGAAGAAATAAATGAATTTCCAAAGATCTTAGGCAAATCCAAAGATGGTTTGCCCCGTACGTTCACTCACGAATAGTTCTAGGTCCAATCACCAATGCCAGATAGCTGCCAAGAAGCACAAGCCAGAAAACCATATGTGCCCCCTCCACACCTCAAACGTCCAAATACCGGATTCGTTTAGCAGTTCCGCCTGAACTACTCCAACCACCCCAACGAAATTGTTATTCCTACACGGTCATAAGGGTATAACTAACATCCTTTCTCCACCTTGGATCAAGACGTGGTCAGAGGGATCAAAAACCGCTATTCGTATACACCATCGAACGGCCCACCAGCACCTATGGCTGTATCATTATATGACAGAAAGCAATCGAAACCGGGATCATTTCAATACGCCGTATGAACACGAAACCCAGGCAAACCCATGGAAATCCCCTTATCAAAGAAAATAGACACTATGTCACTTTATTTTTCGCATTGGAAAAGACTATCTATGTATCTAACCTTGTCAGTAGATTCCGTATGAGAAAGGGTTATTTTTATCCGTTCCATTGAAAATAATGAACAATTCTGTTCGTAAGACAAGAGAAGCATATCTATTCTATATCCCGATAAGTACCAATACCATGGAGGATTACTTCTACTTTATGTAAACGAATGCGTAGATACTTGTTTATTACTCCAACGATTGACCGTTAGTTAAAATTTTTTCTTTTTCAGTCGTCTACTCTATAAATAAACCTTCCAATTTATGTATAAAAATCTATGTATAAATACAATAACAGAAAAGGGTGAGCCGATAAAGCCATTGTTATGTTTCCACTTAAAGGAAGTATGTACTCAATTTTTCTTTAATTTAATGCCCGTTTGTTTACAAAAGACTTTTTTCGAGTCCTGGAGAGTAAGATCAGTTTTTTTGTGTTTTTTTTTGGGTTTTGACTTATAGTGGCGACTTGTCAGACATATTTGGTTAAGGAATTTACCCGTTCTCCTCCCCGATCGAATATCCCTGTTTCGCCTAAAAATATTGTTTGAGTGAACCATCAATCATTCGAGCGTGAGTGCAATTGATCAATTATTTATTTTGAGGATCAATTAGGATTGTATGGTTGACTTGGAAAAATAAAAATAGGAAATAAAGGTACTAAAATATCCAGGCTCCGTTCCAGAAAGATACCAAATTTGGTAATCCCTGTCATGTACGAGTACGCTTGTCTCATAACGATTCTTATCCTTATATAGGAGTGATTCAAAAGTCCAACCATAACCAACGGAATAGTATGATGAGTCCAATCGAATGATTGGGGAAAGCATGAAACGATTGAAAAAAAAAAGTCGAACAAAAGAAGTGGTACTGAACCTTTGCCCTATTGGGGCAAATGGAATTCGACAGCATCTTTCCCGGAGTAGAACATGAACCTAAAAGAATTGAAAGGCCCATTCAGAAACAATAAATTACATCGTGATTTTGAATGCGATGAACAATACATCATGAGAGAGATCTGTTCAATTCAATTTAATAAGTTTCATAAATTTAAATCTTTTTTATAGGTAATGAAGCCAAACTCCATCTCATGCTTTTAAAAAATGGAAGCTTTATTAAACACAAAAACCTATTCCGAAAAAAAAAATAGAACTGGGAATCGACACATTGATTCTTTTTTTCGCAATTTTTTTGAACCGTAATGCATCGCAAAGTGCACGTACAGTTCCTAAAGGAACCCATTTTGGCCTAATCACCTACTTCATCGAGAAAGAGACTTTTTTTAGGTCAAGAGGTTAATAGCGAGATCTCACATCAAATTGTTGGTCTCAGGTATATCTCATTAAGAAGATAATAGGAGTGGATCTTTTTTGTTTAGTAAACTCCCCGGCGGATGTGGTAGTACAGGAATAGCTATTTTTGATACAGAATTTGTGCCCCGATGTGCAACATATGCATTGGGTTCGCTTCTATGGATCTTTCATCTGATCGGAGGAGCAATTACCAAACGCTAAAGCCAAAAAAAATTCCTCTCACGCCTTTGCGCCAATGAGTTTTTATTTGAAAAAAAAAAAGAAAGACTATGCCTTCGCATATTGAAGATGAATAATAAGTACTATAGCAGGCACTTCGAGTTCGATATGAAACACACCATTATTGTTTTTCATATAACATGCTTTGTACAAGGAGCTCGAGATAGTATATGAAACAAAGGTTCTTTCCGATTTGTTGATTTTATGTGTCGGGGGACAATTTTCAGCGCACAAACCATTTTCGTCCCACACCAGAAGTTTTTCTTTCTGATAGTTACTTTATGGAAATAGTACGAAAATGAAAAAAAAAAAGATCAGTTTTCCTTATTTGATCGTATCATACAGGCACTTTGGGATTGCTTAAATCACAGACGAGATAAATATCTAAAGCAACAGAACCATCATAGTATGTTTGACTCCTACGACAAAGGAAGGGTGGGTAAATGGAGCATTCAACGATCTGAATCATATGGATTCTCTTTCTTTCCTTAATAGAAATAGAAGAGAAAAAAAAGTAAATTCCATTGCGGAGCCGTATGCAACGCCAGAAATGCCTGTACGGTTGTTCGTTTCTTCTTGTTATATTTTTTTAAATTCCCTTTACATTAGCCCATCATGCGAGATAGAGGAACCGTTCATGATTTTATATCATATCAATATAATTAGGGTCATGATTCATCAACCTTCTAGTTTCTTTTTTATGAATCCACGACCAGGGGAATTTGTCCTGGAAAATGGAGAACTACTGAAACTTCGTGAAACCGCTCACAAAGGTTTATGTACAAAGAACGGGCAAGCCTTTATGGGTTGTATCAGAAAGACATGGAAAGGATGTTTTTATTCAGCACAGAAGCCCGAAGCTCAGGTCTGGTTTGATCTCCGTAGCGGGTCGAAAATTAAAATACCGGGGATTTCGGTAAATCCCTTTCAAACCCATAATTCGATTTTCTGTGATTTGATCTTGATCGACAAAATTCATAATCATCAATCCAATCATTCAGTTAAGATCGATCTAAACCCACCCCTTCCATCTAATTCTATATATACCTCTATAATATATACGATAAGACATAGCCAACTATTAAACAACTTTTAAACGCAGACAGCCAATAGAAATGTTACGAAACTCCCGCTCTTAAGGATATCCCTCAGCGGTCGAGGACATGTACTAGGGTGTATGTGCGACTCGTTTCAGATCATGAGTTCGAACAAATGAGACAATTTTCCAGTGGCATGACCGGTACCATTAATAGGGTAAATGGAAAAGATCTATCATATACCTTATAATTGGGGGTGTCTGGGGGGGGAATTGTATGGTTCCCTTGGTGCAAACCAATCACCTATATTGAAGTGACAATCAATTCCCCATTTGTAAGCAAATTAGTTATCCATTAAGCGGACGAAATAGTATTAAAAGCAAAAAGATTATTGCTCCTATTGTTAAAACGAGCGGACTAGAGGGTCCAGCTACCTAGCCAACTTTCTAATTAAATGCCGTCAACTTTATAGATAACTCTTATGTGAAAAGAGCATTTACTCTTAATTGCTGGGTAGAGGCCAAAGAGTTGAACTATACAAGTTCCATACATTTGGTTAAATGAATAAAGGCCCGGTGTATAGAGAGACCTCCACCGTTAAAAGTACCAAGAAACGATGGAACCCACTATTTTTTTTTTTAGTATCATTAGAATTGCTTATTTGCAGGTGAAATGCCTGGACGTATAAAAATTTTGTCGAGGAAGGTTATATTCGCCAAAGCATTGGAATTTTATATTTTTATTCGGAATTAAATCCTTTTGGTTATTAATTCGGCACGTGAGAGGGGAAAGGTGACGAAAGAATCGAAATCAATTAGTTATTCATTAAGGGTATTTGATTTCATGACCAGAGTTAGACCGGGATATACCGCTCGGAGACGTCGAACAAAAATTCGATTTATTTGCATCAACTCTAGAGGGCTCCTTTCAAGACTTACTCGAACGATTCCTCCACAGAAACAATGAGGAGCTTTTGGCTTCCTCTCATCGAAGATAGAGCAGTCAAAGAGGGATTTTTCGGGTCGTTTGTGGATCCTCGGATAAATGCAGTAACTCGTGAGAATGGTATTGTTATCGTTATAGGAGATTAATCCCATCTGTACAGAACAATTGCTTCTTCAATCGTAAAATACCTGCAACACATAGCTCTAATCAATAAGAATTCGTCTTACTGATTTCCAAACAAGATCATCAAATAAAGTAGTTCTAAAGTATTAAAGTAGATTTTAAAGTAAGATCCAGTACAGGAATGATTGAAAAGAATCCCGGAGAAGGGAACCTCGGGAAAATAGAATAAAATAAATTAAGAGAGTATAGGAATGAACGAATAGGGTTCAATAAAAAAATTTTCTCCATTTTTTGTTTTCTTATAACACACTAACCACTCTAGATTCTAGGCCTTTTCGAACAAAACATCCAATCTGGCTTGAGTTACAATGAGTTGTGATTCTTGGAGTATGTCATTTATTTTTGGTTCTCTAGACCAGTATTCTGGGGATCGACTCGGCTCTCTCAATTGTTTCTCATTATAAGAAAAGGTAACAAAGATAAAATACTGGCTTGCTTTATAGCAAAGTAATTAATCGTTGTTGTTCAAAGTCAACCTATTTTTCCGCCGCCTAGATAATCTTTTTCCTTGTTCACAATAATAAATCGACTAATTAACTCGATGTTTCTATATCGATTCGATCCCCCGATCAATTGGGGGGCAAACTCCTACAAAGATCGCTTGGATTTACGAAAAGTTGCTTGGATTTTATCCATGTTTTATTCCTTATTTCTAAAATTAAGTTCCTTATTCACTTCAGTTTCAGAATCCGACCACAATAGGCTTTGATTTGTATACATTATGTATATTTATATAGTAAATATATGTGAGTTCTTTCCTCTTCCTTGGCGAGAGCGCACAACGCGTTCCTTTCGATCTATTTCTTTATTTCTCCATGAATCGTATGCTTGTTACAATAGCGACAAAATTTTCCTCAATCTACTCGACAGCGTATTGGGTGTTCGCTTCTTTGGTAATTATCTCGAACCTGCGATTCTTTTCTTGCCAATCCATTTCGGGCACAACTGTTACATTCCAAAAGAACTATGCTCTGACATCTACCCTTGGCCATGAACCTCCTTTGAATTTTGGATCGTCTTAAACTACTCTCGATTTTCGTCCTCTGAAGAAGAAGCAAAGAACAAAAAAAAATCGATAGAAGTTACTACTAGAAATGGAATTTCCTGTATTCTTTGCAATATCATTTCCTTATATAATGATACTTAATCGATAATTAATAATTAATATTCATGGAGTCACAATTTTAATAGTAATAATAAAGTAATAGAATAATCAAGTAATAATTTAATGGGAATAATTCAATAATACAATTTCTTTCCTAAACTCTCATTGTTCCTATCCTAAATCTCAATATTTTATTACTATTTATTTTATTTATTATTTAGTTTAAATAGCTTCTTTCTATCTATTATTTCGTGGAACTCGCCGAGACTGATCCACATTTTCATTTCTGTTCTCACAAATTCGATCTTCGATCTACCACATTTTTGCTGATTTCATGACACTTTTTTCTTTTCCCTTCCTATCCTAAAGAACTGAAAAAAAATAGGGGCGAAATTAGAAATTTTAGTCACGGGAATTTATCTCTAATTTATTCATTTCTTCGCATATCAATCATACTAGAATTAAAAAAAAGGTAATGACAAGGCATCCCACGGAAATAACCGATTAATTTCTATCAATAGTCCTGCTAAGACCCAAACCATAGAGTACTTAGCCAGGTTTCCACGGAGAGATATGTTTTTATACTCGCATTGAAAATCCTCTTCTTATTATAGATTGTAATACATATATGTCAGATGCTGTAGTTCAGATCATTTGTATTTTTGTTACCAACAGAATTCCTAACTAAACAGGATTCCAACTAAAAGAGATATGTACAATGAGCAATAGATTTTTTTCTTTTTATTGTAAAATAAAAAAAAATCTAATCCCTTGTTCTGAGCATTACTGAAAAATATAACTTTTTATACGTGGGGTTCGTATGTATATAATTCTTTATTATATGAAACCAAAAAACCAAAAAGAAGAAATGACAAGACAATTGTATATGATGGAGGAGAAAATGACGATATGGAAAAACAAGACAGGATTTTGTACAATGAACGTACAACAATTTTGAAAAGGGATGTAGCGCAGCTTGGTAGCGCGTTTGTTTTGGGATACAAAATGTCACGGTTTCAAATCCTGTCATCCCTACCTCTTACTTCTCCCATGGGCAGTAACGAGGGATTTCATTGAGATCGATTAATTGGACATAATCTTCTGGTCTTGCATACTAATGTATGCAAGACGTATTGGGTAGAAAAATTCCTTTTCTTTACAGTACAGTCCGATCTCCTGATCATAAGGATAAGAAAGCGCTCTTAGTTCAGTTCGGTAGAACGGGGTCTCCAACCCGCTGTCGTGGTGTCAAATCCTACAGAGCGTGATTCGGTTTATTTGATGTCGATCAACAATAAATAATTTAACAAAACAAAAATGGAATTGGGTAACTTGAAAACCTTGATTTGAACCTCCCTCCTGCAGGAGTCAATCAAAAAAGAAAAGCAATATTACCAATCAAAAGTCCAACTGATCACCACGTCTATATTGTAAATTGGCGTTCGAATAATCCTGCTAAGTATAGGAATTAGACCTAATACGATTCCAAGATAGAAAACTTCAATCATTTCGGTTTGTTGTAAGGGATAAAAATAAAGTAAGATCTATCCTAAATATTAATCTAATTTAGACCGTGAATCTCAATGACAGAATTGCAATTGATTGAGAAAACCATAGAATACCCGGAATCTCAGCGAAATATTCGTTTTATCAATTTTTCATTCAATTCATTTCAAATACGTCGTATCTTGTTCAAACCAATGAATAGAGCTGAGTTAAATAGTTAAAGATCCAGTAAAAACCGAAATAACTAGTTCTAGAAGCATGAATAGCCTAAATTAGATATGTTTCTTTTTGCTACATCATGTTGATAAAACACTTACCTAAGTTTCAATTTTTACCAAAAACGACGGCAGAGAAAAATAATTGACATAATTAGTTTAAGTTCGCATTGAAAATTCTGGATCCATCAGTCATTATAGATAGAACACTAAGAGTGCATAGTAGAAAAATTCGATTCATCTGCTGGGACATTGACCGATCCCTGATTCGGAATCACAGATTCTGTGGAATTTGTTGGAGTTGATAAAGTAATAGTAAAGTAATAAAATTAAGTATAAGTTGAACAGTATAGTATAAGACTGTGCCGTGTAACTTCATTCAAAACTTAATTACTAGAGACTTTACGTAAATAGTAAATTAAATATTAATAAATTAAATATTAAATAAATATAAGTAATTTAAAGTAATTTTGGAATAAAGAATTGGATTTGACAATTCCTTTTAATCATTTCCTTTCTATTTCACTATGTAATCTAATCTTTTTTGGAACGAACGGCCTGTACTATTTACATTTTTTTATTTTACTCATGAACTCAGTACATTAATAGGTTGCTTACTTGCCCTAACATAATATTTCGAATTAAAGAAAAGGTGTCCCACGATCAGTTCAAAAAAAAAGAAAATCTTACTTTATTTTTAATTTTTATATTTTTTATTCTTTTTTTTCAGGTCGCAACTTCGATTCAAAGACGACACTTCCATTATCTTTTAGATTCTTATTCTGTCTTTCCATATCATGGATTCCATACTTCTCTAGTTTGGTCAAGAAGAACCTTTGTTTTGGATCTAATACACTAACGTTTTGCATCACGAATAATGAATTGTTCCATACTGGGTCTGTTTCTTTTCACAATATAGTTATAGTCTGTTTCTTCACTAATATAGTATTACTATTGTAACTTTGTTATTACATATATTTTTGTATATACGACCACCCAATTACTGAATAACAAGATTTGAACAAAAAAACTTTGAACCCCAAAATGGGTTTATTATAGATTCGCATACATATTAATTGAATTGTGACATATTATAATATGTTCCATAAGTGAATATTCCTAATATGCTTCATAAAATTAGAAACCATCGCTTCCCCTTTTCCAAGATCTTTAACTTTCTCTTACGAATCCAATAATGGAATCTTATAAGGAATTTGAGTAATTTTCTATTGATCTATTAATAACATAGTAGTTTGCATAGACAAGGCACAAAAAAGAAGAAAAGAATTATGTAGCATTTCCGGTACCGATCGAGACTGCGTTGCCTTGTGCCAATAGGAAGGATATCTATCCCTGCTTCGGTATACTTGCCATAACCCTTTGGTACAAATTGACGATCCACAAAGATGCAATAACAGTAGTTTTCCCTTACTGATCCCATCTTTCAAGGAACGATTCCCTTTTTTGATGTACCCAAAATTTGTGGCGCTCAGATGTCTGAAGCACGGGAGAACGTTCTTTTGCTGCTATTTATTCCCAGTATTCGCATACTGGTCATTTCATAGCATTCTATATACCTTCCCTATTCCATTGCGGGTTGGTTATTCGTCATACGGTGTTAGCTTTACGACTTTTTTGGAAGGTCCTTCGGGCCAAACTAGTATTGCACAGAGAGCCTGCAAGGTCTTCCATTGATAACTCGTCCTTTTGATTCATTGGAAACAACTTGATGCTTAGTAAATCCTTTTAGGAGCCCCCAATGACCATAGATCAACCTCCAATTTTTTAACAGTGCGATGGTTTGCTTTCACGGACTAGCTGTACCTACCGTTCTTTTTGTTGGTGCAAAGCATCATATCAGCAATCGTTCCTCCAACCGATAAACCTAATTTTATTATAGAGCTATGACCCATCAAACCGAATGACCAAAAGTTGAATTGAATCGTACCAGTCTAGACGGGGGTTATTACTAATTTTGTAATTGCTGTTTTATTTTTCCAATTATTCTTCAATTGAAAGAAAAAGAGATAGTAAGGAATTCTCCTTATCCCATTCGGAAAGATACCATCCTCATACTTATCCATTACTGTTTTTGTTCTCGAAATCATGAACCATTTTAGAGAAGGTGGAGAAAGTATGGGAATGGCCGATCCTACTGTAAGGATTCCTCGTTTGCTGGTTGGTACTGTACCTGGTATTCCTGTGATCGGTTAAATTAGGTGTTTTCTTTTACGGTGCATTCTGGGTTGGGTCTCTCTCTAGTAATCTGATAAACCCGGATTTAGACATGAAAAGAGTAAGAAAAGCACTCAACGGGCGTTATCGCGCTAATTAAAAAGGAGGGTATTTCCCGTTGCGTCTTTTCTTACTCTTATAGGAAGTAGAAATTTGATCCTATTCCATAACAACACTTGGCCGTCAACATAATCAAATCTTGATTCTAGAATGAATACAAAACGATCCTTTGCTCTGATGTTCAAACCACTCATTCTTTTGTGTTTCTTAATAATGTTTTTAAGAATTGAATCTATGGATTGATTCTAGTCCTCTGTTCTTCCCGTGCCGCCTCATAATATTACTCTTATGAAGAAACACGTAAAAGAGTACTCAATGATTTTTCTGAATAATCCATATTATATAGATTCTAACGCATGATACTCCTGCAAATCATTTCTATAACCTAACTACTATCATTTCTATAATCAACTACTAATTAGACTTACTCTATAAAACTCTATAATATATTTGTTTTATCATTCTCTTGAATACTTTCTCTAAGTTTAAAGTTTAATTTAATTGAAGAAGTTTATTTTGCTCAATCAATTTATTCCCTAATCCTTTCTCTCCTTTTTGTTTTGTCCCCAACTTCCTATGAATCTACAAAGAGTTCTGGTGGACCCGGAAAGAAGGAATGGTTAACTTTGAACGAACAGGATAAAAAATACTTATTATTTCGATATAAACGACACAAGAAAAAGGCTTTTCCGCCCTTTTCTTGTGTCGAATAGAAGACTCGTAAGACTAGTAATCCCTCCTAAAGTTTCTTTCTTCATTTGTTCCCATCCTTTTGCTCTGTCTTCTTCCTTCTTCTTTGTATGTCTATTGTCTATTCTAAGAATAGATACAAGTTCATGATTCCGACATCCCGCAAAACACAAAAAAGTATAAACAAGCCAAACCAAAAGGGTTGACAGATTTTTTTGATCATACTAATTGTATTGATCAAAACAAATCGCGCTTTTTACCAACTTGATTTTAAGGACTTCTCTGCACCTAGAAATTCATTTCGGACAATTAACTTTTCAAAACTGTTTGCTTTTAAGAACCAAAAAAAACGTGTGCCAAAATAACAATGCCAAGAAGAACAAAAGACCTGGACCCGTAATGGGTCTTGAGCAACTATTTTCTGCATCTCCCTGCCCAAGCCTCCCACATTGGGATTGCTTGTTAATGGTTGATCAAGCGTGAGGGATTACCCGCGGAAACAAGAGTTCTGGTCCTTGAGGTATCTATCAACCCACTTGATGTCCATCCGATGCATCAACTATGGTTATTTCATATCCCCCTTTTTCTTTACGTACTATCTTCTTACTATACCTGCTGATGTAGCATTATCGACTGTTTGGTTCTTGTGGCACCATCATGATAATCTGACCCCTTCCTCTGTTCCCACCTACGTATATGGGCTATTTTTAAGAAGTGAACTTCGTTCTCTAGCAGGTCGGGGGAAGCATGTAATACTATTTCACTAATATTTCTGACCTGACAAGTAACCTACAAAGAAGATTTCTTTTATTGGGACGATAACTCTGAAAAGACAGATTTCCATCTTTTTTCTTTCAACTCAGGGAAATACACTCTCAAGGGGGGGCTAATTCGAATCCGTCGGTTAAAATGAGAACGCCCCCACATTCAAAGTCCCTTTTTTAACCATTACAAGAACTGGTTTCAGTTTCTTATCATAAAGTTATTCGACACCTGCTTCAAATCAGTACAGGACACAGCTTGCGGAACTTCAATATCCAACGGTTATAGCTAAGCAATTGCACCTACAATTCGGTCCCGTTGCTTCTCGCCGGGTTTTCATAACCCTGCGGCGCAAAAATGAATCATTGTGAAAATAGATCCCGAGTTATTACTATATCATGATCGATACAGAAATGGATCGAGTCCTACTCTTCCTTAACCCGAAAAGTAATTTTATTTTGCATGTCCAATCAGTGATCCCGGAATTTTCTACATTAGATAGGTCGCTAGTAATAGGTTCCCTATACACATCTGTCATTGACTTGAATATTGTACTGGAATATAACGAGAATCCTTGAAATAAATTAAAGAATTCAGGTAAAATTGAAATACTTTCTTCTTTATACCAAGAAAGATTCTTATTGATTGATATAATATATCAATGAGTTCTTTATTCATTCATGAATTTTTCCCCCCTTCCCTCCCTCTTTGAATGATCTTTATAATTTCTGGAAATAAAGTCCTGTTTTGTAAATTAAATATCACAACAAATTTTAAAACTTATATCAATTGTCCCCCCCATAAGATATTTTTTTGAAAGCAACCAACTTCCCCAAAGGTAATAAGATCACTGCCAAATTAATAATTGATAATTAATATTTTTGAACATCACCCTTCACCCTTACAGTTCCGGGGGATTTTTAGATCCAACACAAAAATTAGCCCCTTTTTCCCCTCCGGAAAACAAGGATGAAGGAATTATGAACAGAAAAATTC
>PYDT01001308.1:0-16986 GCA_004837865.1 Musa balbisiana
TTTCATTACATATGAAATTTCAAACATAAAAGTGCATAATTACAAATTTTAAAATATTAAAAATTTAATTATTAATAATTCTAATCTAAATTTAAAGTTACGGAATTGAAATTTTTTATTTTCATTAAAGTAAGAAAAAACAAATTAAAGTTTTTGGTTATTCAATAAAATTTCTTAAATAGTATAATTTCAATATTATCATATTATTTAAATATTTATAATCTTATAATTAATAATAAGTAATTATTAATTAAGTAATTATCTAATTATATTTTAAGTATCTTTTAAGTAATTATATATTATATTTATATTAAGTGTAATATTCTATTAATTTATTTTACTATTAAGTAATTTCTTAATTTAATTTAGTTTATGTAATTTAATTTAAGTTTCATTTCAGTAATTTAGAGTAAGTCAAGAACGAATTTGATCAGAAGTCCCTTTAGAATGGAAGATTCGAAACTGTATCCCAATAGAAAGAAAACCTTACTCTTTAATTTTGTACGAAAGGTTATCTCCCGCCTGGTCCTAGTAAGTACTGGCCGTCCAGTACCGTATTTTTGTCCAGCTTCATGACACCCTTCCGACAGACCGAGAATGCCAGCATCCAGCAAAGGAAAAGTATAAGTATAACTTTATACCGTTTTTTAAATTTATATATATGTATTTGAAAGCTTTGTGCTCTTCTCCTTTTAAGTCCCTGGCTGGCGGACTAAATATGTGTCAACGTTATAATTTGAATGCGATTTATTGCCCTCGCCCTCCCATTGTTCGACCAATAGTCCATCATATACCTAATTATATGTAGCGGGGTATAGTTTAGTGGTAAAATGTGATATCGTTTCTAATTAACAACTTAAAAAGTTAAGGGGTCTCTCGGGTTTTTTTTTGCATACTCCGATCAAAACTTATTTCTTAACAGGTTTAAACCTTTACCTCTAATAGCATATTGAGGAGAACATACATGCTCACGATTTGTATCCAAAGTCCAATTAGACAGTCATTTTTCGAAATTGAATAAGAAAATTGGATTATGTATATATGGAGTCGTGAACATAATTTTTTTTAAAATTGGATCAATTCTTCCAATCGAATGAGTATGAATAAAGGATCTATGGATGAAGATCAAAGTTATTTCAAACGTAACTAGATCTTCAATTTTGGGTGGTTGTAAAGGTGAATTGGAAGCCAAACAACGTAGAAATGGTGGTTTTGGTTTACTAGAACCATCTCATATTGTTTTTTGCAGCCGGTGGAAACCAAATTCTTTTCCTCGGGATCCTGCGAGCGGAAAATCGGGAACGAGTAACTAGACTAACGGATTTGGTATAATCCCTCTCCTCTAGATGGATCATCTAGTAAGCGAGTAGTTTTTGGTGATACTGTCAGACAGAAAGGCTGACATAGATGTATGGATCTAATTTTTCCCTCTAGGAATACATCAATCTTCCATAAGGCGCCGAATGAAATCAAAATTGTCACGTTCGGTTGTTGAATTAAGACGTTAACAAGTGATCAAGCAACGTCGAGTACTAACCCCTAGCCTTCCAAGCTAACGATGCGGGTTCGATTCCCGCTACCCGCTCATATTGCTTATCTCATATTTTCCTTATATTTTTATACCTCTTCGTATGGTTATGTATACATACATGGCCCCCACCATCATTTAGATATTCAGTCTTTTTTATTCCCTAAAATATTTTCCGTGTATTTGATTTTTTATCCGAACAAAAGAAAGTAAGAATACAAAAAAATAAAATAGGAATGAAAAGCGTCCATTGTCGTAATGGATAGACAGAGGTCTTCTAAACCTTTGGTAGAGGTTCAAATCTCTTTGACGCAATTTATTTCCATCTATTTTTAAAAATGCTATACCCAGAAACCCTTTTTGATCATTCGAACAGAACTATTTCTCAATGAATTACTCTTGTACTACGAATGAATATACCCGGAATAGAATAAAGTAAAAAATTTATGTTTGTTCCTGAAGTACAACAGTGCATCTTTCTTGAATAGCTTCCTTCAAAAGAAATTCTGACTTCCTCCGGTGAATTTCTGGTAGAAGATATCATTCTTGGAATTTAGGTTATTGTTTTAAGTAGCTACTTAAACTGACTGAGGAATTTCGTTACCTTTCCATTTCTAGCGGATCAATATATCCATTCGCTCCGGTTAAATAGTAGATATCTGTTCTTCCATGCGAGGGTCTGATTGGATTGTTTAGCAACTCGCGTATCGGTTGACCGTCTTGCCAATTTATTCTGAGTAGCTTTCTCGAGATCAAACGAATGGTGCAAAGGCTTCTACCTCTGTGAATTGCGCTAGTTCCATTTTGATTTGGCCGGCTACTTGTTTCATGGCGTTAATTGAGCTGCGGATCCTACCTAAACAAAAACGGAATACCCACATTAATAGCAGGTCGGATTCCGCATTGAATAGATCGGCAGATAAGAATATTTTTCCATCTGTAATGGAAATTACATTAGTAGGAATATAACTGAAACGTCTCCAGATTGAGTCTCCACTATCGGTAAGGCGGTCATACTTCGCTTCCCCTAACTAGAATTTGATTTAGCGCTCTTTCCAAAAGTCGTGAATGCAAATCAAAAACATCTCCTGATAAGCTTCACGACCGGAGGTCTTTCTGTAATGAAAGACATTTGGCGATAGCTTGTCCTGTTTGAGAATCATTCATAAATTATTAAAGTATGTTGTCCACGATACATAAAAAACTCAGCCAGAGCCGCTCCCTTAAGGAGCGAGGTATTGATTAATTAGCAGGTAATCCGCCGTTTTCGCTACCACAATAGTTATATCTCGCCCCCTTTTTCCCGGAAAGTAGTTCACTACCTATCCACGAAATGCTTTTTGCCCATAGCTACATAAACACATATTACATTTTGACTTTTTGATTGATAATCGTATCTGTGGCTACGCTGTTTTTGCCTTCTGTCTGTCCCCCCATAATTAATTCTCGCTGACCGCTCCTATGGGATATCGGATCAATGGCATAAGCCCCGTTTGAAGAGGCTCATATACGAACGTCTAGAAATAATTACTTGGGCAGAGATTCACCATTAACGGAGATCGAAGCTGATTTCACCTCTCCCATCACTAGGTTGATCCAGAGCATTATAACACTACCCAAATAACCCTCACTCACAGGTAATCTTGCGGCATTCCGTCTGTTGCTTTTACAGACTTCCTCTTGTATCATCAACCATCACCCATTAATACAACGCCAACATTATTTGATTCCAAATTCAAGCACTGGCCTATTGTACCCTCTTGAAACTCTAACTAATTTCCCCTGCCATTACTTCATCAAGACCATGAACAACGAGCACTTCCTGTCGCCTACTTAAGGAACGTAACCGGTATTCACAATCTTTATTTCTCTACTATATTGTTCAAATACGCTCACGAATAATGTACTAATTTCGTCGGCCTCGAAGGGTTACCATTAGTGTTCTTTATTCTTTTTGGAAGGAAAGAAAAAATATGCCTAACATACTAAAAAAGAAGGCTAATCCGTTTTATTTCTTGCATGGCCCCGAGAATGCCAATATAGCACGGATCGTACGGAAATGTAACTCGCTATTCAAGCAACTCTTCAGAGTTCCTAGAGCTCCTTGTAGGCTTGTTGGAAAACTCGTTGTCGTACCCTGATTAATCGCTCTTTGTTGTTCAAACTTGAAGGGTTTCATTTTTGTAATTTTCTAATTGTTCCAAGACTATACTAATGGCTTAATCAATTTTGTTTTTTTCTGTTTCTATTTCAGAGTCTCATTTCATTCGATACTCACTGCTTCCATTTCCTTTACTTAAGCGAGCCGGGCTCTGTTCCGAGCTGCTCATGGCCCCTTTACGTAATTCTTCGAATTTCGCATAGTAGTCAAAATCCTGTTTCGTTATCCTATAAATCATTTAATGAAAGTAGATTCTCTTACATTAATTTCAAACTTCATGATCTCTTCCGAACCAAACTGAATCTTTCGATTCATTTGCTCTCACGCTCACTTATTTATTTTTATTCTATGTATTGGTATTCCCATATCTTTTTTTAATGTAATGAGCCACCCTCTCTTTCTGTTTTTATTCAAAGATTTCAAACTGATAACAAGACCAGAATATCTGAGGACTCTTCCGACTAGACCCAGACAAAAATCTTAATTGTCAGCAGTTGTTATCTTATTTTTATTTTATTTATATTTTGTTTTGTGTATTCTATTTATCATTTACTTTTTAGAATATCTATTTCCTTTTTTTATTTTTTTAAAAATGAAAGAATATTGTAATATTTTTGATTTGTTTGGCTTCAAGTCCAAAATTCCTCTTTTTGATACATAGGTCTTCATCGGCATTAGATAAAAAAAGCAAAGTGCTCACTTTTTCTAGTAATGGTTTTAAATAAATTCTTTTATCGATATGATTGTTCTATATCAAATCAAATAAAGTACAACATTTTTTTTTAACGATTTCGTTACTAAGTAGTGGTTAGAAGTGGTAGAAAGAGTACCTGTTTTCTGGACTTTAACAATTTAGCTTTACCATGTTAATGGTTCACATTATTTGGTTGATATAATCAAAGTGGAATTCCCAATAGTCACGAAATGCTATGGTTTCTTACATATGTATTGTCTTAATTATTCCGAAGTATTCGTCGAGAATCGTGCACCTTTTTCCTATTTCCTCCTATAAATACCATAACTCGTGCAGCTGATGGATTCCAACTTATTCTTGACATACACAACTCGCACACACTCCTTTTCCAAAATAATCAATACCCCAAGCACTACACTTAGGCTTATTGGATTTGTTGCTAAAATATCGGTATTAAACCCGAAACCAGGCGGAATGGCCCCCCAGTGACCCAAGGAAAACGACAGAATCGAATTACATTTTTCATATGTCCCCTCTCTTATGGATAGGACTAACAAGACCAGAGTTTCTTTTTGTATCACTTCACCGCCTTTTTGATCGATTTCTGTTGATTAATTTCATTTCCACTTATTTAATGGCAATAGATTAAATCATGTGTTGACATTTCTTATTTTGAAGTTTCAAGAAGAAGTTTCCAATAAGATACTTTACTTAGGTCTTAGATCTCATAATCAATTGAGAACTATTCGTTTGTGAAACGCTTGAACAATGAACGTAAAAAAGTTTTTATTGTACTAAGCTAAGGCCAGCAAGGAAGAAAGCAATGCGAAATCTGGTAATAAATTTCCTCATCTAAAATCAGCCCTTCCTGCGTATCGTCTCAAAATAAGGATTTCTAAGTAAAGTGTAAATATAATTCGAAGAAGCAAAGGGCAATTCCAAGTTTACAAGTTAAAGTTAATAAAATAAGAGAAAAAAGTATTGTAAGGTACTTTTTTCTATTTATTCTAGGATAAACAAAGGATTCGAAAATAAAAAGCCGCTAAACGCCCACCCCAGTCCGTAAATTGCTAAAGCTTCCATAAAAGCTAGACTACTCATAAAGTCCCTCGTATTTTACCCTCTGCTTCTGGTTTTCTCGCAATACATTCTACCGAGCTTGGCCTGCGCAGTACTGACCAACTCCACAGGCCAATAGAAGCAAGCCCCCCGCCCAATCCAGCAGCATAACGGAAGCGGCCGAAATCAGTGGATTCATGGTAAGTTCCTCGCACAAAAAAAAAAAATGGTTAATGATACAATCAACCAACTGAATTTTACACTCATTGTTTCATTAATATCCAGCGGTCCGAAGTACCAAAACTCCGACTTGAAATGAATATTACTAATTACGACAGAATCATCACCACTATCTCGTTTTTACCCATAATGGAGTTTTTGTAAACTCTCATATGCATACAGTTCTAACTATTGTCTTCTTTGTTTCCGAACCACGCTTCATTGATTCTTCGTTCTTTAACTACACCATTCTTGCGTTCATCTCTTTGTCATTCAATCCACATCACAGACAAAATAAAGGACTGAATATTGAAATCCGTCTAAATGGTTGACTAAAATGCAGTGGATCTGCATCAATACATCAAATTAATACCAATAAAATGCTACCATACAAATCATATCAATATATCAATATGTATTAATATAAAGTATGTAGTAGTACCAAATCCAATATATAGTAATAATTAATACCATAGTATGATAATATCATTATAAATGAGTATAGTAATAATACTATGATACTTAGATATTTTTTACTATGAATATTAATATTAGGCTATTAAACTAATATTAAACTAATTATTACTGTTCACTAATACTTATTTTATTACTTTATATTATTTACTTATCTTTATTTATTTATTTATTATTATATTTTATATATTTATTATTATATTATTTATTATTAAGGATTATATTATGTATAGGATTATATTAGATTCCATGGTAAAGTTATGATTATCAAAATGTAATAGTAATGTACATAGTAATAGTATGTATTAACGTATAGCATGTAATTCTGTTAATATAGTGGTATGTTATTATAGATGATAGGGATAGCCTTATATAACTAATGACTATCTAATGTCTTCTAATAGACATATATATACTTTCTTCCATAACGTAAAAACGTAACCACCCGGCATTTTTTTTTAGATTAAAATCGGTTCTAGACATCATTCCTAGAAACATAGACGTGGTCCGAGTCTTATAGACATTAACTACAGCTAGTATAACCTCCCCAAGCCCTTCTTTTTTTTTTTTTTACAATTCGTAATCCGTCCATCTTTTCTCCTAAACCTCTAAGTATATATAATACTTATTATGGTCCCCCACCATTGGATTATCTTGAACCATGCAGAATTGGGATAGAACTTACTTAATAATAATAATAAAAAGACTACTTTTGAAAGCAGTCAATCTGACCCTCCATGGATTCACCTATATAAGCCCAGCAACGTTGCAAAATAAGACTTGAATCCACTTGTAAATCATCCAGAAACATGACGGTATAGGAACGACTGAAGGACTAAAGAACAAGAACGACCAACTATATTCATCACCACTATACTGTCCCGAAAAGTCGAAAACTAAGATAAGGGTTTTTGTGATCTTCTAGATGTTAATTTTTAAAAGTATTGGAGTTGGTTTAATGTATTTCCCAAAAGAGCCCAATCCTTTTGTGCTAATACACCATAACATATGCGCTTGCGTGAGTAAAGCTAAGCAACAGAGTATTTATATCATTCGTGGGCGCAGCTACCTCCCCATGAGGTAACTGTATAATTTTCCAAGTAAGAGCGCCTGACCACCAGTTAGAAACAAAACTAAATAGGAACATCGTTTCCAAAAAGGGAACCCAAGGACCATAGTCTTCTCCATCTGGGTTTTGCTCACGTCTCGAATAAATTCTCAAGGACATTTCGAAGAACTTCTTGACCGCCGGTCGGAATGGTTTGTGGATTCCGACAGCTATATCACCGAACCTAATAAGATTAGCAATTACTACCCAAGAAGTGATAAGACTTGGGCATGGACTTTTAAACCTCCTATTTTGCCCATAAATGTTGGCCTACTGCTAACAAACCGATATTATCGTATACCTCCTTGTGTTTTAATGGAACATGGTATAACATTCATAGGGTCCTCTAACAAAAATGAAACTTCAAAAAGAATTATTTTGATGCAACCATCTCCTTTCTCACTCACCAACTTTAATCACTAAGTGTATTCATCAATCGTATATTTTAGGATATCAATAAATTACTTAGGATAACCAATAAACACATAACATCCTAACATATTATCAATATTCCTCACATTTCCATTTGTTTTTTCTTTTTTTTAATAATTCAAGAATAGTCACCGAGTCCCATACAATCTATAAAATCCCAAAATAATTAACTAATTATTCGTACATATCAACGATTTCTTATATAGCTACACGGCCCTCACAAATTGCGGATACTAATTTGTTAAGAACCAACGGATGAAGCTATAAGCGTCATCATTGGCTGGGATCGAAATATCTGCGAGATCGGGGTCACAATTTGTATCGATTAAACAAATCGTCGGAATCCCTAAAATTACACATTCTCGAAGAGCATATATCTTCCTTGCTGATCAACGGCTGCTCACCATATCAGTCAATCCCGTCATATATTTTGCTACCGCCGAGATATGTTTGCAAGGCAAGATAATTTTCTCTTCAACATTGCGGCATCTCTTTTGAAGACGTTTGAGTTTCCCCATCTTTTGTTCTGCTCTTAATCCCTGAACTTTTGAAGTCTCGTTTCCGTAGTAGACCAATGCGTTAAATACCACCGAGCCATTTTTTATTAACATAATGACACCGGCCCTTATTGCAGCTGAATGCTACTGAATCCGCTGTTTATTTTGGGTACCAACACTTAAGAAGTTTTTTTCCCTACTTGCTGCATCAAAACTAAATCACAGGCTTCTGATAAAAACGAGCCGTTCTAGTTAGATTTGTAATATGAATACCTTTACGCTTTGCAGAGAATGTGAAGGGCCATTCTAGGATTCCATTTCTTAGTACCATGACCAAATGAACTCCGGCCTCCATCATCTCTTCCAAATTGATGTTCCAATATCTTCTTTCATTTTTCCCCACACTTCCTTTTTGTTTTTTTTTCTTTTTTTTTTTTAACTTTTTAACAAGAGACGAGGTACTTTGAAATAATAATTGTTCCGATGGAACCTTCTACCGCATAACGTTGATACATGGTACCACCATTAATGCTTTTTTTTTTAATTACTTATTTTTTTTTTACTCAATCAATACTCGGACCAATAGTTAAGTTAAAAGACAGAAAGTTAACAGTTAAAAGATGTTAAATTAAAAGAATCTGTCACATAGGAATCATGAAATCGCGTAAACGATTGTTCGTATGTCTCATGAAATGGGACGTAGAAAAATATGCTCTATGTGGTAACAAATATCCCCTCATTCCAAATCGAATAGATTCTTTCTTTTGATTTCCAAATAAATGCTCTGTCTTGCCTTGAACGGTGCACTAACAAAATTTTTTTGAATCCGTACCAACAGGTATAAATCCCACCCAGAACAACGTTCTCTTCAGGCCTTTCAACCAATCAATACGACCCCCGTAGAGCAGCTTTTGCTAAAACTCGAGCGGTTTCTTGAAAACTTGCTTCGGCTATGAAACTTTGAGTATCAAAGATGCCCTGTTATCCCCAATAGGGTGCCCGATAAGATATCGCTTCGTCCAAAGCACGCCCCGCTCGTTCCGCTCGCAACAATCCGATTAATTCCCCAGGTGAAAAACATTAGACATCCATCTTCGAAACCAACACTTTTGATGTTACTTGACTTACAATAATCTCTATATGTCCCTTATTAGGATTTGGATCCTGTACCCCCTGGGATCGATAACCGTTGGATTTTCATTGTACCAAGAGTCCGACCTTTGAACTATGGTTAGCTTTCGCTCCTCTTGAATCAAGCATCCCCGGGAGTCCAAGAATTTTTTTGGTAACCGTCGTTCCACCTTCAACCGCCTGTTCGCGGTTCTCGATATTGACTCATAGAACGTACTTCGATATTTTGTTCCACTTTGAAGACCTCTTGCGTTATGTCACCACTCTCGATTTTTCATATATAAACTGTAACTATGTATGCCTTTCTAAAGATGTTTCTCCATAATGGCCAGATGAACATTACGTCTCCTGGATTGGGCCAAATAGGTCTTAGCCGAGCTTATACGAAGGAGTCCACATGAACAATTATGATCTGACCAGATTGTTCTACGTGTGGTTCGTATTGAATAGACATACATTTTCACAAAAAATTGTCCCAAACTAATTTTTGTAGATGTCTCTTCCCAATATCGGATGGAGAAGTGCCAATTCAAATGATGGATTCAAAATGATGTTACTCATTGGATCGTATTATAAATCCTCCTATTTTCATCTATTAAACAGTATTTCAGTACTTGAAGTACTTGGAAAGCTGTTGACATTGTCCAATTAGCAACTTTTCTTTAACAAATCTGATTATAAGTTTATAAATGGTACAATGAATAGAAATTTGCTATTTTAGTACCATAGTGCCTAGGGACCCGCAAATCCTTATTGGGATTATGGGATCCATTTCTTTTGTATTTGGGGGGTTTTTTGTAATATTTTGAACCATTGAATGGGCCCAATTCGAAAACCATGGATGGACAAAATTATCAAAGATTGGCATTCCTTATTTTCGTATTTAACAATGTACCAATGTACCTTGATGTTGGGTAAGTTGATTGAATCCTTGCCTTGTAAAAACAGGATTGATATTTGTGCCGATCTAATCCATTATCGTAAATCAATCCTGACTTGCCCTATCATATCTGTACCGGTATAACTAAATCGTGACTTCTAACTCCATTCTTATGACTCTCGAATCAATCATTTGTTCTACCTCAAACAAAGGAATCGTGGAACCTTTCCGGGAACCGTTTTTGCTCTTGATCCCAATCAATACGAGCAAGTCCTAACTAATTGAATACTTTGTGTGAGAAATTCCTCGCTTGACATTGCCATTTTCCATTAAGGATATAAGTTGACCACTCTAGTTGGACATTATCCTTTTCCCGCAGGAGATAGTTGAGGAAAAAGTGTTGCTAAATTTATGCCATCAGCTATTTCTTGTACTACGGGTCGGAAACCAAACAACATACTTTTTTCTTGGTAGGTGGTGTCCGTTTGGACATAGATCCATTTTCCATTTTTTTTGATTCCTTCGAACTTTTTTTGCTGTTTCCGGTGGACAAAATGCCGCTGTGCCGGGATTATCTTATCGGCCTCGCCAGGAAAAATAATATCTCCGAGAAATATATTGTTAGTTCAATATTTTTTTTTTTTTTCTCTCCACTATCGGACTAATCCGCCTACCTCGACTTCTTGTATTTAAAGGCGAGTTGTGTAGCTACTCCAATGATACTATGTTTCCGGCCATTATCCGCGAAGATCCAGTACTATGCACTTCTTCGAGAATGCAAAAAAACCGATCTCCTTTCGTTGGTATTATCGGACTAATTCTTTTGGTCCTCGATACTAACTCAGATCAAATCCTCTTTTTTTATGATTGATTGACCTCATCCGGTTTCCATATTTAGTAATTCCGAATGCTTCTTCTTCTGTATCGTGATCATCAAAATAAGCGATACTAGTTCTACGTAATACCCTCTTTGGGTATTCGATCGAATACCAAAACAGGGTATTAGTTCTTTCTCCACCTTCTTCCTCTCGTTCTTGGATTGATTGTACTGGATGATGAATCTATTCTTCGCATTTTCGCCAAGAAATAAGAATTTCCTTGGATAATAAAGATATATGAACTTCCCAAGACATTGACAATCGTTTTTGGATCAGGTCTTATTGAATCAGGTCATAATTTCATTATCTTTTTTTACCAGACGTATCCAACAATTTATTCTATTATTCGCCATTAGTCATTGATAGGTTCGAGATATATCTTTCTCTTCGACAGAAAAAGAAATAAAATCATCGGATCTGATCCTCCTTGTGGAGCGAAAAAGACACTATCACTCGATCTGCACGGACGCGCTCCCTCTATCTTCCATATGACTCGTTTTTGATAATATATGAACAGTACCATATGGATATTCAGGTGCAGGGGACACATCGGTACTCCGTGCTTTCTCCCTCTGATTGCAGAATAATATGTTTTCGTACCTTCTCTTTAAAATGAAAAGATGGCGTTCCAGCAACGAATCTCAGCATCACTTTCTGATTTCTTACTATTGATTATTTGAACTAACCTCAACTTTTTTGGTGGAATATTTACATTATGTGAATTCCCGACTCTCCATAGTTACCTACAATCTATGGAACATAGAAGCAGATGCCATGCACGGGTACAGTGTGGGATGAACCAAATCCTCCATTGAATTTTATTTTTCCCGTAGAAAGAGCTTCGTACATGCCGGCATACCGCCTGTGACTACTCCACCGTATGAAAAATTTCTTAATGTTAGCTTGAGTTTCCTGTTCCCATTGATTGACCCGCATAATCTACCTACAGCTTCCCCAATGCGACCAGGTCGCCATAGTAGACGCCGACCACACACTATTGGCAGATCCAAGATGTACTCCTGCAATAAAGGGGGTTCGATATATTTGGTTGTGCTCGAAAGTTATGACTCGATTGCCAATTCAATCCCAAATCTGATTCGAGTGGCACGCATCGTAGAGACCGTATATATATCCGTCTCAGCTAATACCACACACCCAATTATGTCATTGGACAAAAATTTTTTCGTCACCCATTTCGAGACTCACGGAAATCCCTCGGATAGTGCCACAATCTGTCTAACGTACAATAATATGTTGAAAACTACTTCAACAAGTCTACGTGTAGGTACCACCATCGTGTGGTTCGACATGCAGTATCTACACTCCTTTGCGGGCTCAAACAGAATTAAGATTTCTGTCAAAGAAATTCCTGTCACGTAAATTGCTTTGAATGGGACATCAATCATTTGTCCTTGGGGATCCGACATTATCCTCTCATCCTCTACAATTGGTGTATAAGTGAGAGCATTTCCTCTAGCTCCCGAAAAAGGACGATTAGATATACTGGATTAGAATGATCATCATACCGAAAATTATGAATTCATTTCTTGTCTCAAATATCACGGTGTAGCTCCCATATCTCAATGTATATGACGTATTTTTCTACCGCGTGTATCATTCCCATAATGAGGTGTTTATCCAAAATAAAACTTTGTTGTTCAGCGTCTTGGATAAACATCCCTTAGAAGGGATTGTTAAAAGATCCTCATCCTAATGAAATAGATGTAGCAGTGGCTTGTTGGAAACCCCAAGTCTTGAAGTGATCCAAGTATGTGATGTATATGCCATTCCGAAATGATCTATAACCTGCTCATAAGTCGTTTAATAACAGTTCCATTTATCACTTTATTGTGAAGACCAGATCGGGCCCGTTCTGCCATAAGTCAGTACCTTTATATTTATTCTGCTAAGTCGGGGATTCGCAAATGGACCTGAGTTAGTGATTCGGAAAACTCTTTCCTCAATCTCAATCTTGATTCACGCAGGGAGAAATTAAGAAATTAGGATACCAGTGAAATTGGGGGAGACCCGAAGTCCATGGGCACGAACATCGCCTAATCTGATTATTGTTTAGATAGCGTGCGTTTATGAGTAGGTCGACCCAAACCCACTGTAGGCTTATTCTATTTCCCGAAAAAGAATATGACCACGAGTAGTTCGAATGTTATACAAGGCTTCCCTTTGTTACACTCCTTTATAGATAGTGCCCATAAATTCATGATAAGTACCCAAAGTTCATATTGACCTTCGTGGGAACTTCTCTTGAGCCAATGACAAGGTGATCGAGTCTCCATAGGAGCCAAAAGGACGATCTAAACTAATCGTTTCTGTTGATAAGCTCAAGTGCATCATAGAAATAGGACAATAGGGTTCTTCTTTTCGGTTATACCTATAGTCATTTTTTGTATTGTCAACCTTTTTATTTTGTGTTCCGCAACTATATCTATAGGGATTATACCTATTTGCACAAAATACCTCGACGATTCCCGATCGTTACTAAATAGAGTCCGATAAGCTATCTTGAGTTGTACGGAGGAAATAGGAATCCCCAATAGCTGGAGACAAGAGGATTCATATGAGAAAACATAAGTACCCGAGCCCGCTTTGAGCTTCCAAGAAAAGGTACATGAACAGCCATTGGATCACATCAAAGTCGGCATGGAAGCCCTTACAAAACTAATGGAGTAAACAAATAGCGGTCCCTCCGCACTAAAAAGGGTTGGGACGCCTGTAGCCTAATCTGTGCAGGGGGGGGCTCTATCAAGAATACAGGATGCCCCCGCCTAATTCTTGGAAGTATTTCCCATACAATGGGTTCTTTTTCCCGAATTTTACTTAGCAACGTCCTATGTTAGAAGAAACATTCTTTTGATTAGACACGAATTAAAAATGTTTGAAAAGCTCTATTGCTATTTCGAGGTAATCCAACACTGAGTAATGAAAGCGCAAGACCCCAGGACATGACAGGAAAAGTCACGAATAATCGACACGTTTACCAAGCAGAGTCCACGAAACTTTACCTCTTGCCTTCAATTAACATCTGAAAAGACTTGTAAACTTTATTATGACCATCCATTATTGGTATGGCCCGGATTCCCATTATCACGAAGGTACCACGGACATGGTACCATTTTCTCCTGCACATCTAATTCCCCTGGCGTAGATCTACTTGTGCCTACATAGATCGGGTACGAGGATTATACGATAGATAACTCGTCTATAGAGTCATTAATATCCGAATCATAGTTACCCCATCTATCGGAATGATGGGTCTCAAACTCGGAGAGAGGAAGAACTGGGAATAGCACCAAAAACAGCCATTTGGTTCTACTTGTTCGAATAAAATGTTAGCTAATTCCATGCGTCTAACCAAAAAATAATTTCTTCTTCTAATTTTTCTATCTGCCCATTCCTTTCCAGTGGACCCACTCCTCCCCTAATTCCTTCCCTTCTACTAAGACTTACCGTAATAATTCGCAAATCTGAATCGGCTAATTGTTCTTGATAGCACCTGCTCCTGTAGAGATTTCTCGATTTCGAAATGCTCGAAGCTTGGGTAGTAAAAAAAAAGTGGTATGCTGTATTTCCGAGATGGATTCAATTCGATAAACCTCGTAATCGTACGAAAAGTAGGTTTTCGCTATGGGCCTAGCAAAAGAAAAATCGATATAGGTTCCGGAGGTTGGTTCCCCCTTTTAAAAATCGACGTGAAGGTTTTCCTGTCATCCGGCGCCAAGTAGTACCTCAAAAAAGGGATTCTCAGTATTTGAAAAGTTTGTTCCGAAAAAAAACCCTACAACAAAGAACTACTTCCTTACGCAAGTTCCCACTAAGGACCAACGTTCATCTTCTTTTTCCTTTAATTTTCCGAAGTACTTATGGACAAAATGAAAAGTAGGATTTTGGAGTAGTCTACTTACGTCAAAGGGATGGAATCCCTTAAAAAGAATACTGTGGGCCCGTAAGTGATTTTTACTGTCTAGTACGTTCGTTCGATCCTTAGGGTCCCTTACTCACCTCGCTTGGTATCCCTGATGCCCATTGAAGCATATATGCGAATAGATAGAATTCTGTAACCTGCTATAGTTGATGTTTAAACAGAATCTTCTTATAAGAAATGGAATAGTGATTCCACAAAAAAGTTTTTTTCACGAGGTATAACTAGAAATTCTATTATCGGCACGACAATGGATCAATTCCAGTGCATTGGAAGTATTGAATACACCTATAATTCCTGAGTTTCGCTCATGTTTACTTTACTTCTCACAAAACACATTGTCAGAGCAGGGGGCACCCCAATCGGATTGAAGGGATGACAGTTCTCAGTACGAATCTGTTTCTTAAACGAAAATTTGATAAAACTCACACATCGCAGTATATAGGCCTTTCTCATTCCTTAAGGGGGTTATCTAAAAGATTCGCGATCTACTAGGAAGACGTTTCAAATAACCACACATGAGTAACTGGACATGCGGTTCTGATGTACCAATTGATATCTTCGTATCCGAAGAATCAACAAATTCCACCCCGCATGGTCACAAAAATTCGGGGTCTTCTTTTCAGCTCCAATCACTCGATAATTTCACAGCACAAATTCCACCGTGTATGGGCCAGAGTTCTTTCACAAACATCCATTTTCTGGGTTATGTCTTATAATGAAGGATAGGGCTTTGCACCTCTCCAAACTATCTCTCCAGGAGGTAAAATTTTGTTGGCCCAAGCTTTATTGGTTGAGGAGAAACCTAGTCCAGATTCGAATGTTGAGGTTTATCCCGGCATCATTAGAATAGAAATTCTGATTCATTCAGATCAAAGTGACTTCTTTAATCTGGAAGTTTTCTTCAGATACAAGGAATGATTCAGTTCTTAGAGCTAAAGATCGTTAGTTCTCGAACGAGCAATCGAAAAGATTCTGGCGAGCATCGTCTGGGTAGAACTCTTCCTCCAATGATCGTAGCACCAAGTACTTCTTGACGAGCTCGAAGATGATCGAATTTATAAGTAGCATCCTCTTGTAAAATATGAGCAACCCAAATCCTCTAGAGGCCCAAACTCACTTGCCCCTACTCGTTGTCCCCCATTGCTAGCCCTCCTCTAAGGGGGTTGTGGGTACAAGTGCGTATGGCCACTAGAACGTCCATGGATTTTATCATCAACTGATGAATTAAATTTTAAAAATATATGACGTTCTATTAGAAAAGGTTGTTCAAAAGGATGAGAAGTGCTGATTTTCAGAATCACGACGTTTAATATATGTTGAGGAATTTTATTGATAATCATCCACGCGTAAACCGTATTGTGATGCCGGAAAGTTGGATAGGTTGGCCCTACGTAAGGGGACTATATACCCCCAATTCTATGAAATTACAAGATGGCTCATTAAATATAGAAATCTAATGTTTATTATACGACTATGACACGATTCAGATGTCTTTCAAGTGAAGGATATTTTTACGTTCCGTTCTAGATGAAAGAAAGTAACGGACTTTAATTCGTATTATGGATAACCTAAAAAAAACTCATTTATATCCAAATTTGGAAAGATCATATCCATTTACGTGATGAGCAGAAACAATGGGATGAATCAAAAGAGTCTGCACTATGAACTTTGTACCGCGCACATAATTACTTAGATGTAGATGGACCCAGGAAAGTAACGTAAGCAAGAGGGAGAAATGGAATAAATGTCAAAAAACTATGAAATGACGAAATGAAAAGGGATTGGATTTTATTGTACTGTGTCTGAAGTGCATTCTGTCTAGTGCTATGCTTTAATCCTCTACGACTTTTAAGTTTTTTTTTACTTATGTATTGTTATTTTGAATAAGATGCAGACTTAATATTCTTTTTGAATGAGAGAAAGACGTATGAGAAACAAGAAAGAAAAAAGAGGACGGGAGCATAATCTCACGTTTGTTCTTTACC
>PYDT01000873.1:0-16986 GCA_004837865.1 Musa balbisiana
TGGGCTTACAAAGATTTATTCAAATCGTTAGCACCACATAAAAACATTCCTCCTAAGTAGGCTGTTAATACGAATAACCGAAACTCTGTATAGCCATTTCTGTACATTCAATGTACTCTACGGATAGAGGAATACCTAGAGTTGAACATAGTAAAATAAGAATTGAAATATTCGTTGAAATTGTTCGTTTGTAAATTTCCCTGAAAAGCTAATTAATAGGTTCTTTCTTCTCTCCATCGAAAATAGGCCGTTATGCTTATTACTAAACTTGTTGAAGAGATGCAATAGAAACCAAGGTCATGCCTTTTGATGCAGAGGTTGAATCGATCATCAGAAGAAGAATTAGCCAAAAATTAGGATACATTCTGTGAAAATGAAACTTCCACTGTCAGAGAGCAAATGAAACGCTTCCCATAAAATTCTCGTAGAATCGAGAATGAAGGTTTCATTCTGTATACACACTGCCAATCATGAATTATTACTGCATCCAACTCCGAAAAAGTCCAATTGTTTCGAACTTTCTATTTTTGGAATGGGATATTCCGTAATCGCCCATGAATAGGATCAACCCTTATCCATGCTATGTCCATAAGATTCCTCTTTCTTATCTTAAGCAAGCCCCCGAGAGGCTTAGTTGATTCATGATTTTGTTTCATCTTCTTTTCCTTTTGGTTTGTTTCGAGAAAGATAGCGTCCGATCGTTTTCTATTATTCTTTCCGATCGAGATGTATGTATCCATGTGTCCTTATAGATCCTGTTCATGGATTAACGAAAATGTGCAAAAGCTCTATTTGCTCTCGGCCATTCTATCGGTCTCTTCCTTTTTTTGTTTGCGTATGCCCCAGCATCGCCACTCTCTCTTTCGCCCTTTGCCGCATCTACTAAATGTCGGACCCTTAATTTGAAAAAAGGCCTATTTCGATCCTCGGACGTTTTCGGGATGCCCCTAATAACCAACGAATTGCAAGTGCTTTTCCTTGTGTATATCCATGTACACAATAGTAAACTTCTGTGTCGATCCGCCTACACTCTTGCTTTTTACTGCTCTATCTGGGAGTTACTCCACTATTGCTGGAACGGTAAAACAAATAGTGGATTGTGTTTTCTGTCCTTTTGTTGATCTTTTTCATGGCTCGATAAATAATTTGATAAGCCATTATTATTTTTCCGTGTTTCAGAATAGTTAACCAACTGTTAACTAATTGCGATTACATAAATTGTAAAAGAGATCGATTTTGACCAGTTTTTTTCTTCTGCGTACCTGCTACTGACAGGGCTTGAAAGAGGTGCAAGAATCAGTTTTCTTTTTATAAGGGCTAAAAACGAATTACTATTTTGGCTTTTTGACCCCAATTGTAGGTTGGTCTCTAAAGATATTAAAGACTCTCCCTCCAGCCGTAATACGACTTTCCATCGATACGGCTTTCCACAGAATTCTATATGTCTTGAGATGAGTATGGAATTCCTGTTTACTCACTTAAATTGAGTATCCGTTTCCCGCCTTTTCCTGCTAGGATTGGAAATCCTGTATTTTACCTATCCATACGGTCGAGCCTTAGGTTTTCGCGAATAGTGTAATGTAAAAGAAGTGCTTCGAATCATTGCTATTTGACTCGGACCTGTTCTAAAAACGTCGAGGTATTTCGAATTGTTTTGTTGACACGGACAAAGTAAGGGAAAACTCTGAAATGATTTCAATATTGGACCTTGTACATATAATATTTCCGAATCGAATCTCTTAGAAAGAAGATCTTTTGTCTCATGGTAGCCTCTCCAGTCCCTACGAAACTTTCGTTACTTTTGTTAGCCATACACTTCACATGTGTCTAGCGATTCACATGGCATCACATATACAATTCTTGATAGAATTACAACGCACTAGAACTCCTTTGCGACGATCCTTTCTCCGACAGCAGTTAGGGTTCCTCGAACAATGTGATATCTCAACCGGTAAATCCGTTACCCTTCCCCTCTATAATCTACAGATGTTCTTGTAATTATGGCCAATACACCAGGTATCTAATCAGTGATTTCAAATCCAGAGGTTAATCGTCCTCTGGCAACTTTACGTTAAGGGCAGAGTTTGGTTTTTTGGGGGTGCTAGTGGAAAAGTTGACAGATAAGTCACCTTACTGTCCCCTACAGAACCGTACAAAGATTTTTCACCTCATACTGCTCCTCGTTCAATTCTTTCTAAGTAATTGGATCCTTTTCTTCGTCGCGAATCTCCTCCCTTATTCCACTCTCGCCCGAAGAGTAACTAGATCCAATTCAGTCACGTTTTCATGTTCCAATTGAACACTTTCATTTAAGGATAAAGGGGAAGATTAATTCTTTTTACCAACATATGCCGGATCAAATCACGATCTTATAATAAGACCAGAAACTCTTTCTCGATCAATCCCCTTGCCCCTTATTTTTCGAGAACAGAAAGATCCTTTTTCGAAGTTTGAATTTGATTCATTGGAATCTGGCTTCTTCTATCTTCTACTATTTGAATATCTACTTATTTTTTTTTGCTTTTATACCCCCTCTTATTTCATTTCGATTTTCTTGTCCCTCTCTTTTCTTTTTATTCCGCGTGCCAATCAGTCCTTAAGTTCCCAGGGGTTTGTTGATCCTGTAGAATCTGAACCCATTTTCTCATCGAGCGAAGGTTAACGAAAATAATCCGATTTATTTTTTCGATCAAAACAAAAAAGTACTTTGAATCTGCGGTTTTTTTTCCTCTTCCTCGATCCCTACACCACGTTTTGAATCAATGAGACCTTTTTCTCTGTATTAATCGTTTATTACATTCCAATTCCTCCCGATACCTCCCAATGAAAATCCCGAATTGATCCAATTACGGGTTATTTTACTTATCCATGCGTTTAGCCTCTTCAATAGGAATTCCTTTTTCTGAAGATCCTGTTTTTCCGTGCTTTAGTGAGTCGTCCGAGATCCTTTTCGATGACCATGTTGTGTTGAAGGGATATCCAATATATCGATCGATGGCGTAAGGCCCGCGGTAGCAATGGAACCGGGGAAAGTATACAGAACATACAGTTTTTTCATTATATATATATTAGTATTAGTTAGTGATCCCGGTTCGGATTATTGAGTATTCGTTAGTGATCCCGGTTCGGTGAGTCCTTCTTTCGTGTGACTGTTGGCCACCATTCCTACATTTTGTCTCTTTGGCCGAGGAGAAGGGGGCTCCGCGAAGAGGGTTTGTACCGTGAGAGAAGCAAGGAGGGTCACCTGCTTTCAAAATATACAACAAACATGGATTCTGGCAATGCAATGGATTGGACCCCTCATGTCGATCGAATGCATCAGTCTTTTTTCCAAGTAATTTCTTTGCTGCTGGGCAAGAGGATAGTAAGTTTCAAATTCTGTCTCGGTAGGACATGTATTTCTATACTAATGAATTACTATTTCTATAACTATGAAATTACTATTTCTATAACTATTCAATTAATAATGAAAATGAAGTGTTAATGGTGGGGTTTCCATTCTCCTTTTTCTTGTATGTATGCCTATAGACAAGGAATTTTTGTCCATTTTATTTTTCGAGGTCTCAAAAAAAGGGTGTGGGAACACATAGACTCTTGAATGGAATTGAAAAGATGTAGCTCCAGTTCCTTCGAAAATGTAATATCTTTGCGCAAGAAGAAGGGTTGATCTATATACCATCTTGACTTGGTTGTCTGCTTCCCCTCTTTTTTAACAATACCGAGTCGGGGTTCTTCTCCACCATATCGAATAGAACTGCTGAACAAAATCATCTTCATGTAAACCTGCTCTGCTCGATTTGATCCGAAAATCGTACGGTGTTATGAAACCATGTGCATTGGCTCGATCCCGTAGTCCCAATCCGATTTTCCGATAGGACAGTTGACAATTGAATACATTTTTCCCATTATTTTACATCCATACCCCTTATTTTTACGATCCATAATAGTGCGAAAAGAAGGCCCGGCCCAGTTGTTCAGGAATAGTGGGGCGTTGAGTTTCTCGACCCTTTGCCTTAGATTTTTAGTTCGATTTTTCTCGATGGTACCTGGAGGGAGGGGATATAACCAGCGGTAGAGTGTCCTCTTGACGTGGTGGAAGTCATCAGTTCGAGCCTGCTTACCCCTAAACCCAATGTAAGTTTGCTATTTTGGACTGCTCCCACCGGCCGTGATCGAACGAAGAATGGCTAATAGGCTTGTGGGATTGACGTGATAGGAGGATGACATATTGCTGGGAGCGAACTCCATCTATATAAGCGCATGATACACGTTATGCCTTAGAATGAAAGAGATTCCGAATCAGCTTTGTCTCGAACAAGGAAGCTAATAAGTAATGCAACTATAATCTCATGGAGAGTTTCGCTCCTGGCTCAGGATGAACGCTTGGCGGCATGGCTTAACACATGCAAGTCGGACGGGAAGTGGTGTTTCCATGGCGGACGGGTGAGTAACGCGTAAGAACCTGCCCTGTGGAGGGACAACAACTGGAAAACGGTTGCTAATACCCCGTAGCTGAGGAGCAAAGAGAATCCGCACGAGGAGGGGCTTGCGTCTGATTAGCTAGTTGGTGAGGTCAATAGCTTACCAAGGCGATATCAGTACTTGTCCGAGAGGATGATCACCACACTGGGACTGAGCCCACGGCCTCAACTCCACGGGAGGCAAGCAGTGGGATTTTGTCCGCATGGGCGAAAGCCGTACGGAGCATGCCGCGTGTAGGTAGAGGCCCATCGGGTCGTGAACTTCTTTTCTCGGAGAAGACACAATGACGTATCTGAGGAATAAGCCTCGCTAACCTGTGCCAGCACCGCGGTAAGACAGAGGATGCAAGCGTTATCCTGAATGATTGGGGCGTAAAGCGTCTGTAGGTGGCTTTTCCAGTCCGCCGTCCAAATCCAGGGCTCAACCCTGGACAGCGGTGGAAACTACAAGCTGAGTACGGTAGTGGGCAGAGGGAATTTCCGGGGAGCGTGAAATGCGTAGAGACGGAAAGAACACCACGGCGAAAGCACTCTGCTGGGCCGACACTGACACTGAATACCCGAAACTAGGGAGCAAATGGATTAGATACCCCAGTAGTCCTAGCCGTAAACGATGGATACTAGCGGCTGGCGTATCGACCAGTGCAGTGCTGTAGCTAACTCGTTAAGTTATCCCTCCTGGGGATACTTTCCACGAATGCACCTCAAAGGAATTGACTGGGGCCCGCAAAGCGTTGAGCATGTGTTTAAATTCGATTCAAAGCGAAGAACGCTTACCAGGGCTTGACCAATGCCGTGAATCCTTCTTGAAAGAGAGGGTTGCCTTCGGGAACGCGGACACAGGTGGTGCATGGCTGTCGTCACTCGTGGCCCGTACTGTGTTGGGTTAAGTCCCGCAACGAGCGCAACCCTCCGTGTTAGTTGCCACCATTGAGTTGGAACCCTGAACAGACTGCCGGTGTAAGCCGGAGGAAGGTGGGGATACGTCAAGTCTAGGCCCCTTATGCCCTGGCGACCACACGGTGCTACAATGGCCGTGACAAGGGTCCGATCCCGCGAGGGTAAGCTAACCCAAAACCCGTCCTCAGTTCGGATTGCATGCTGCAACTCCCTGCATTAAGCCGGACTCGCGCAGTAATCGCCGGTCAGCCATACGGCGGGAATTCGTTCCCGGGCCTTGTACACACCGCCCTCACACTATGGGAGCCTGGCATGCCCGAAGTCGTACCTTACGCAAGGAGGGGATGCCGAATTCTGGCTAGTGACTGGAGTTAAGTCGTAACAGGTAGCCGTACTGGAGGTGCGGCTGATCACCTCCTTTTCAAGGGAGACTTGCTATGCTTGTGGTTATTTTGGTTTGACACTGCTTCACACCCAAAAAGAAGCGATCTAACTCTGAGCTAAGCTTGGATATGGAAGTCTCTTTCGTTTCTCGACGTGAAGTAAGACCAAGCTCATGACTTTATCCTAGGTCGGACCAGTTATTTGATAGGAGCCCCTTTTTTACTGTCCCATGTCCCTCCCTGTGGCGACATGGGGACGTAAAAAGGAACAGAGGGATTGGTTTTTCTCGCTTTTGGCATAGCGGCCTCCCACTGGGAGTCCCACACGACGGGCTGATTAGCTCAGTGTAGAGCGCGCCCCGGATATTGCTTCGTTGTGCCGGGGCTGTGAGGGCTCTCAGCCACATGGTAGTTCAATGTGCTCTCAGCGCCTGACCCGGAGATTGTGGATCATCCACGGCAACCTTATGCATGGCGCTATCTCCTCCTGTTCGTAATCGTAGTTGAAACCAAACTTTCTCCTCAGAGGATAGATGGGCGATTCAGTGAGATCGCATGTAGAGCTAACTTTCTATTCACTCGTGGGATCCTGCGGTCCCGGGGTACCACCACGCTCCGTCTCTTCTCGAAATCCAACCTCCTTATCAGTTATGGACAGCTTCTCTCGGCACAGGTTTAGGTTCGCCCTCAATGGAAAATGGGAGCCCTAACAACGGGCAAATGGAGCACCTAACAAAGCATCTCAACAGACCAAGAACGACGAGACGCCCCTTTCCATTCTGGGTGACTGATGGCGTACCATTCGAGCCTTTTTTCATGCTTTTTCCCGGAGTCGGGAGAAAGCGCAATCAATAGATTTCCCTATCCTCCCTTCCGAAAGGAAGAAGTGAATTTCTTTTTCCTTTCCGCATGGACCCCGAATTGGATCTATCTAGCCATAAGAAGAATGCTGGGAGAAAGAACTCAGCTTCTTGGTCCTTCGAACCCCTCAGATCACGATCACTACGAGCGCCCCCCGATCAGTGCAAGTGGCTGTGTCTATTATCTATCTCTACTCGAATGGGACAGGTTTGAAAAAGGCTCTTAGAAGTGTCTAGGGTTGGCCAGGAGGGTCTCTTAAGGCCCTTCTTTGTCTCCCCTCTGAGTTATTTCACAGGACGTGGCAGGGTAAGTGAGAAGGGGGAACAGCACACTTGAAGAGGCGGCAGTACACGGAGAGTTGTATGCTGCGTTCGGTAAGGATGATCGCTCCCGAAAAAGAATCTATTGAATTCTTCTCGCCATTGGTTGGATCGTAGTGCGATGATTTACTTCACGGCGAGGTCGCTTCAGTCCAGGATGGCCCAGCGGCGCCAGGGAAAAGAATAGAAAAAGCAGCCTGACTCGTTCAATTCCTACCTCCACTTGGCTCGTGGGGAATAGCTCAGATTGGTAGAGCTCCGCTCTTGCAATTGGTCCTGTTGCGATTACGGGTGGGATGTCTAATTGGACGGCGGTAATGAGAGTAACTTTACCTGAACCGGTGGCTCACTTTTTCTAAGTCTGTGAAGAGGACCGAACATGCCACTGAAAGACTCTACTGAGACAAAAGGATGTGTCAAGAAGGAGAGGAGGTAGGAGGGGCAGTTTGTCAGATCTATAGGATCGGCCTGGACCGAGGGTTGGAAGTCGGGCGGCTCTCCTAGGGTTCCCTTCATCTGGGTCACTGGGGAAGAGGATCATGTTTGGCCCTTGCGAATAGCTTTGATGCACCCTATCTCCCGATGCAACCCTTTTGAGCCGAAATGTGCAAAGGCAGGACATCCATGGACCGACGACCCCATAGTCTCCCCCCGTAGGAACTACGAATCACCCCAGGGCGCTTCGGCATCCAGGGGTCACGGACCGACCATAACCCTGTCAATATGGAACGCAATTAGCTGTCCGCTCTCCGGTGGGCGTAAGGTCGGAGAAGGGCAATCACTCGTTCTTAAAACCAGTCACTTAAGACCAAAGAGTTCTGGCGGAAAAAGGGGAGAGCTCGCCGTTCGGTTCTCCCTGTAGCTGGATTCTCGAACCACAAGAATCCTGAATGGGATTCCAACTCGCCCTTTTTATATTTTGAGAAGAGTTTGCTCTTTGGGAGATCACCGTACGCAAAAGTTGTAAGCTGTGTTCGGGGAGTTTCTTGTCTATCGTTGGCCCCATGGTAGAATGAGTCTTTGAGCCTGAGAGGCGTGGTTTTACCCTTGGCGGATGTCGCGTTAGCCGCTTATCTCCAGCCCGTGACTACATGAATACATGAATCACCCAATTCGGGCAAGTTCGATTTATGATTTATCCATTCATGGACGTTGATCAAGAGCCTCTATTTAAGCAGCACCTAGGATTGCATAGCCTTAACGTTAATGCGAGGTTCAACGGACAGGCTTACTGTGGATACCTAGGCACCCAGAGACGAGGAAGGCGTAGCAGCGACAAATGCTTCGGGGAGTTGAAAATGCATAGTCCGAGATTTCCCCGAATAGGCAACCTTCGAACTGCTGCCCTGAATCCATGGGCCTGCAAGAGACAACCTGGCAACTGAAACATCTTGTATCCAGAGGAAAAGAAAGCGAAAGCGATTCCCCGTAGTAGCGGCGACGAAATGGGAGCAGCTAAACCGGAAAACGGGGTTGTGGTAGAGCATACAGCTTCGTGGCTGCTAGGCGAAGCGGTGAATGAAGCTGCACCCCTATTGGCGAATAGTCCGTAAGCCTAAAGCACACTAGCTTACGCTCTGAAAAACAAACCCCCCCCCCCCCCCCGAATAGGCATGGGCACCGTGGAATCCCGTGGTCTCACAAGGACCCCACCTTTCAAGGCTAATAACTCCTGGTACCGATGCGAAGTAGTACCTGAGAAATGGAAGACCCCCCTCGGGGATGAAATATAACTGAAACGTGACTCCTCCAGCAGTGGGAGGAGAATGTGATTTCTGAACCGCGGCCTGTTGAAGATGCGCGGCGACCATAGGCGTGGCTTGGTTAAGGGACCCACCGGAGCCGTAGCGAAAGCGAGGTCGTCAATGGCGATTGTCCACTGCGTATGGACCCGAACCTGGGTGATCTACCTGACCAGGATGAACGTGTGTGAACTAATGTGGAGTCCGAACCGACTGATGTTGAAGAATCGCGGATGAGTGTGGTTAGGGGTGAAATGCCACTCGAACCAGCTAGCTGGTTCTCCTCCCCGAAATCGTTGAGGGCAGCCGTTGACTGTACTCTAGGGGTAAAGCACTGTTTCGGTGCGGGCCGCGAGACGGTACCACATCGAGGCAAACTCTGAATACTAGATATGACCCCAAAAATAGAGGATAAGGTCGGCCAGTTAGACATGGGATAAGCCCTCATCCGTCGAGAGGGCACCAGCCCGATCACCAGCTAATGCCCCTAAATGACCGCTTCCGGGTGTAGGAGGTATGGGGTGGCAGAAGACTCCAGGATGTTGCCGATAAGTGGGCAGCCACCCTTGAAGAGTGCGTCAATAGCTCACTGATCGAGCGCGCTTGGCCGAGATGAACGGTGCCTAAGCATCTGCCGAAGGCTGTGTGATTTAAAAATGCATCGGATAGGGGAGCGTTTCCGCCTTGATCGAGCAACCCCGCCGCAGGTGTGGACTAAGCGGAAGTGATAATTTCGTCTTGAGTAACGCAAACATTGGGAGAATCCCATGCCCGAAAACTAAGGTTCCTCCGCAAGGTTCGCCACCGGGGGAGGGTGGGTTCAGGGCTAAGAGCAGCCGAAAGGCGTAGTCCGATGGACAACTGTGAATATTCCTGTACTACCCTTGTGTCCCGAGAGGGTACGGAGAGGCTAAGGTTCGCCGAGGATGGTTACGGGTTCAAGACGCAAGGTGCCTTGCTTTTTCAGGGTATAAGGGTAGAGGAAATGCCTCGAGCCAATGTCCGAGTACCAGGCGCTTACGGGCGCGGAAGTAACCATGTCCATACTCCCAGGAAAAGCTCGAACGACCTTCACAAAAGGGTGCCTGTACCCGAAACCGACACAGGTGGTAGTCGAGATACTAGGTGCTGCGAGACAACTCTCTCTAAGGAACCTGTGGCGGCGGTGGGAAAATAGCCCTAACTGTCGGGAGAAGGGGTGGCGTCGCTCACAAAGGGGTGGGTCGCAGTGACCTCGGCGCCGGGACGACCGATATTCACCAAACACAGTTCTCCGCAAAGATCGTAAGACCATGTATGGTGGCTGGACGCCTGCCAGTGCCGGAAGGTCCAAGGAAGTTGGGTGACCTGATGACAGGGGAGCCGGCGACGAAGCCCCGGTGCCGGCGGCCGTACTATAAACGGTCCCTAATGTAGCGAAATTCCTTTCGTGTAATTCCTACCCTCCGAACGGCGTAACGATCTGGGCACTGTCGCGTAGAGCGGCTCGGTGAACTAGACATGTCTGTGAAGATCCCGACTACCCGCACCTGGACAGAAAGACCCTATGAAGCTTTACTGTTCCCTGGGATTGGCTTTGGGCCTTTCCGGCGCAGCTTAGGTGGACTGCGAACAGGCCTCCTTCCGGGGGGGGCCCGAGCCCATCAGTGAGATACCACTCTGGAAAGCTAGAATCTAACCTTGTGTCAGGACCTACGGCCATCGGACAGTCCTCAGGTAGACAGTTTCTATATGGGCGTAGCTCCCAAAGGTAACGGAGGCGTGGCAAAGGTTTCCTCTGGCCGGACGGAATTTGGCCCTCGAGTGCAAGGCAGACGGGGGAGCTTGACTGCAAGACCCACCGGTCGATCAGGGGACGAAAGTCGCTTCGTGCTCCGACGTGCCGGAGTGTAAGGTCCGTCCGCCTCCACGGATAAAAGTTACTCTGGATAACAGTCTGATCTTTCCCCAAGAGTTCACATCGACGGAAGGTTTGGCCCTCGATGTCGGCTCTTCTCCACCTGGGCTGTATAATGTTCCAGGGTTTGGGCTGTTCGGCCCATGAAAGCGTACTGATCTGGTTTTCAGAACGCGTGAGACAGTTCGGTCCATATCCGTGCGGCGTTAGAGCTTGAGAGGACTTCCCTAGACGAGAGGACTGGGAAGACGCACCTCTGGTGTACCCGTTATCCGTGCCCACGTAAACGCTGGTAGCCCAGTGCGGAGGTCGGATACTGCTGAAAGCATCATGTGCAAGCCCACCCCAAATGATGCTCTCTTATATTCCGACTTCTTCCCCAGAGCCCCCGTAGCACAGCCGAGACGCGACTGTTTCTGTCCCTGCGGGATGGAGCGACAGAAGTATTGAGAATCCACGATACGGTCACGGCATACGAGCCGTTTATCATACGATGTTTGTCCAGTGGAAGTGCAGGTGATGTATGCACGATGCATCCTAACATACCGCGAGATTTGAACCTTGTTCCTACACGACCTGATCATTCGATCAGGCACTTCGCCATCTATTCATTGTTCAACTGTTTGACAACATTAAAAACCCAAGCTGCGCCCTCCCTCTCTATCTACCAAGGATGGAAGGGCAGAGGTCTTTGGTGTCCCTTCCAGTCAGAATTGGGGCCTCACAATCGTCTAGCCAATATGCTTTCTCTCATGCCTTTCTTTCGTTCATCGTTTTGGTTCGATATGCTGTCTGGTGTCCTAGGCGTAGATGAACCACACCAATCCAGCCCCGACTTGGTGGTTAACCTCTAACTGCTGTTACGATACTGAGGGAGGTCCTGCGGAAAATAGCTCCGACGCCAGAAATGAATAAAAAGCTTACCCCCCTATTTGACTTTTTTCTTTCCCATATTTGAAATATGGAAAGATAAAAAAAAAATCAAAGGTCGTCTTATTCAAACAACCCCAATTATGACATCTCTTCTCATCACTTCACACCTCGGACGCACGGTTCTATTTCTTATAGATAGAGAGAAAACGCGCTTTCCCATCTTCTTAATCTTCTTAACCCGAACGAATGCTGAGGAGAGTAAAGGTTTCCTTTTAGGTACTCCCGGAACAGATCAGTGGAGACGGGTTGGGGCCTGTACTTCAGAGGATTAGAGCACGTGGCTACGAACCACGTTTCGGGGTTTCGAATCCCTCCCCCCCACAACCTTCCCTTGTGTCGAAAATGGAATTGCCTTACTTTTTCTTTGTTTATTTATCGTGAAAGATTCGATTCATTCATATAGTCCCAAGACGGAATCACATATTTGTGTTTACCTCCCCGAACTCTTCCTCAGCCAGCTTGGGCAGAATAGCATAGAGTACAAGTATTAGTAGCATAGCAAAAATGCGTTCCTCGCCATTAATATGTTTGCTCGCGGTATTTGTGCCTATCGGGAAAATCGATTACTGCTCTTGATTCCTGCTAGTACCTCAGCTGAGAATTCCTGAACATTTGGCTAGTTACAGGGATGATCCCGACTCGTACGATCGCCGAGTATTGACGGCGATTCTCAAATATCGAGAAACAGAATGTGATACGTGAGATAGAAATGCAAGACAAAGCAGCGAACGGGTTACCTACTCCGAACGGTCAAAGCGAGCCCTTTATTCCTTCTTCATTCTTTAATTAAGATGAATCAAATGCTCCCCATAGTTGGATTCGAACCTACGACGACCAGTACATTAACAGCCGAACAGCTCTAACCATGAGGCGACTGAGGAACAAGTGAGATTCGACTCATAGAGTACTCACCCCCGTTCTCACCCCATGAACAATATGAGTCCGAAGCTTCCTATCGTACTCCGGACTTCTTCGATAGTGGCTCCGTCCTCCTCATTTCATAGGGAACCTCAAGTGGCGCATATTATCATTATAGCCTTAATCCCATTCCATTCATTTAATTATTGCCTTTGGGTCATTGAACATAAGAGATGTCATTTATAGTCTATCCGTTTCTATATATTGAAAGTTTAGAAATCATCAGATACTAATCATAAATTGTATAGAAAGAACCAAAAAAAACGAACAAAACCAAAAAACAAAACCCCAAAAAAAAAAAGGGGGTTTTGATGAGATTCTTTAAATCTTTTCTACTGGTTAATTTTTATACTTATCATGAAGATAATAAATTCGGTTCGTTTGGTCGGACTCGTTTATGGATTTCTGCCACATCCTCCTAGGGCCTCTTTCTCTCTTCCTTCTCGAGCTCGGGTTATGAAGACGAACCGAGAGGGGTATCAGAACAACTGGTTTTTTATTTACGGACGCTCATGATGTTCATAATCGATCTATTATGCGCCTCTCCTCTAGCAATTGGTAGACCGCGATAACCTACTGTCCTAGTTCTCCCTATCTTTGTTCCTTATTCTTCTGGAACCAACCCCCACCAAAAACTTTTTTGATTATGGGGCTACTACCAGAAAATTCAATCTATCTCGTAAACAGTCAATGTGTACTTTCTGATAATCTCTTTTTCAATTATTCAACATGACATTCATTTTCCCAAGTTCAACGTTAGGCCAGATTAGTCCACATTTATATGTTTCGAATGCAACAAACAAGATGTTATTGGTAACAAGTGTGTTATTGGTATGGTTAATTGGCTTTACATTTTCTTCTGACATGGGTTGGATCTGGTATATTCTGCTACGCAAAATCCTTCTCATCGATCTAAATCGAATAGGTACCTTGTGCTAATCGAATAGGTACTTGTGTCAGAATGAGAAATTCTATGGCTCGAATGTTTCGTATTCTCTTAATTTATCACCTGTGTCTACTATTTAAGGCATAATGCCGTCGCTATTGTCACTAATAACTGAAAGAAAACCCACAGAACATCAGAAAGTCAGAAAAGTCAACAAAGAATAATGGGAAAAGTGAGGAAGAAGCGATGTAGAAAGGGCTGAAGAAAAGCTGATGTTAAAGTGAGGAGAAAGCGATGTATAACAACTTCCGAACGGAAGGAGAACTAACGGAACAAAGGGATCCAACGAAACAGAACCTCCCTTTATTCGGAAGAAATGAGGATTCCGGACAAATAGATAAACGGAAGATCTCCGAGATGAAAATGGCAAGGAAAAACAACATGATTTCCACTTTCACTTTAAGACACTGCGAATCAAGTATCCCCAGTTTACGAGATTCTTATCTTGATACCTAGCAAGATATTGGGAATTGTGGAAGACTTGAAGAAGAGAAAAATGAAAAGACTTTTTTTCTGCTTTGACTTTGAAAAACCTATGGTAACTTTTCTTTTTCGACTTATAAGCGGTGAATCGTCCATTGCGATATAAAAAAATAATCGATTTGAAAATAGTGTACACACTGAAATGTCACAATAGTTTTTTTAATACGTGTTCATGAATGGCAAAACAAATAATATCTTTACATCTCCGCCTAGTTTATCAACTTTTTCGGAAGGATAGAACGCAAAATGTCTTTGTACACCTGAACAGAAACAATTTTCCCATGAAGACCTATATGATTAATTGGTTTCACCAATGGCAAAAAAATACAAACTTGAGCAAATGACTTGATAAGGCGAATAAACCTCTATAGAAGAGAGAAGAAGAAGAAGAACGAAAGGAGACTCTTGCTCAGAAGATATACTTGAAAAAAGGACCAGATATGCAACGAGAGAATGAGCAATAATACTTGCCAAAAGCCGTATGATCCGTTATTGAACTGACCGTAATCGTGGAACATAAAAAAATCTATTCCACATCATGAATGATGTAATTACTTCACAAATGATTTATCTTCTACACTGATTTAATTACTCTACAGAAAGAAGATTAGATTCCATAGAAACGTTTGGGATAAAAAGATTCAGGGGGCTCTTTCCTATTTCTCAAATCTCGAGAATTTGACCATGAAAGAATCCGCTTGATGAAAATCATCATTTAATTATTTGTTAATTTCTTACGTCAATCGATGATCTTCTTTTTTTTATTGGAAGGAAGAAAGCAAATTAATTCAGAAAGTAAGCAAAATTCCCTTGAGATTGTATTCTACATAATTTACACAACCACCAAATGATCAACCACAACATGAAAAAAAATCCCTTGGGACTAGAAGAAATCATTAAAAAGGTTCCTCGCGGTCATAACTATTGACCGAGAATTAGAAGGACTGGATCAAGAAAAATGGAGAAGACCAAATGAATTATGAATTTAGTTGTCACGAAAAGCGAAACGGGTGGTGATCTTCTACGATAACCAATCCCGGTCCGGATACCGATACTGAAATATTGAGTCAAGCAGAACAGAAGAGGTGGCTTTGATACGTTTATTCGCAACACCAATTTATAAGCGTGGTAGAATCCAAGGTCCACGTGCTCAAAGACGTAAAACAGTCTTTGGACAATATTTCACACCATGTTCTCCCGCCTTATTTTATGGATCGAATAGACAAAGTCTTTTTTTTTTCTTTTTTTGATAGATTCTTTTTTTTTTCTTTTTTTGATAGACTTATAGATATCGAAAATTATCTTAGTTTAGGAATTCCGTGAGGGAAACCCAGTGAATCGCGAACGTCCACTTCCGCCTTTGAGGAGGAAAGGAGAGACAAACACTGGAAAAAAAAGAACAGGAGAAAAAAAAAAGAGGAAGATGAACGTATAACAATATCCTGAAATTTGGGATAACGCCAGCACATTAATATTCTCAAGCATAGAGGTTTGGGATGCGGATACCCCACTCTTTTTTTAGAAAAAAACCTTGGGTATTGCCTTCATTGATAATAAGCTAAAAATATGGACCGTAATTTTTATTTATTACCATTCCCCGAGTGGTATTGGAATTTGAAGGAATGAATAGAGAAATATACTTTAATGCACCTTAAATGTGATTCCATTCTCCAGAAAACGATTTTCCCAAAATCTGGTTAACATTGGTATTTCATAAACGATATTTATTTCCTTTTCGGTTAAAAACCCTGGGAGATCTAAAATACGATCTCATCATGGAGATCCATGAAAAAAAAGGAAAAAAGAAATTTTTGTTTTTTTTAAACAGTTTGGGGAGGAAACCGGACTCCCGTTTGGCTTCTCCCCGAAACACAACCTTCTTTTTTGAAACCCATATATAAGAACCTCAAAAAATAATTAATAAAAGTAAAAAGACTCTCTAAAGTTTCAAAAGAAGAAAAACAATATGGGTCATCAAAATATTTCTAGTCTAAAACGAGTTCTAAAAACGACGTTCTAAAACGAATATTTCTACAGTTCTAAAACGAATAGTTCTAGTTCTACAAAACGACCAGGTTCTAGTCGAAAACGAATAATAAGACACTTGAAAAAGATGACCCAATTTTCTTTATTTGAAATGAGGAATGTGAAAGTACATGAACCAATGAAAATGCAAAGATTAAAAAAAAATACTCAGATAATTCCCGAATCGACCATTCAAATTCGATCTATGAATTGTACAATGTATTTACTCAAGAAAAAAAATGAAAGATTGCTGGATAAGAAATCACAATATGAATCAAATAGAATAATGGACAAAGCCCAGAAGCAATATGATCCAGCCTATCATATAAAAGACCGGAATTACAAAAAAAGATGTGGCAGATATTCAAAGAAAAAATACCCGATTAATACGCAAATCACATTATTTTATGGAACTCTTTCATTGAACAACTATACCTAGATATCTTGCAATGTATGGTTAACATTTCTCTAGTTACAACCAAAATTTCGATCAAAAAAAGTATAGGGGATGATAGGTGTAGTCTACTCTACCTCACCGCGAATAGGACGGTGATGATGGTTAGTGTGGGACTTTGTCTAGCGTGGCATCTATCCTAAATTCTTCATCTCAAGAGTGTTAAAAGAATATTTAGATAATAAAGGAAACTCAAATTTAGGACTTTGGTATCGAAATCAGAAAAATTCGATTTAAGAGCTTATGCAGATGGGATTTTGGCGGATATGCACGATAGATAGAAAAAGTACATACGGCACATGCCAATTTTTAGGACATGCACCTTGTTTCTTGGAATTCAGAAACAAAAAATCAGTTGCATATCTACGGAGGAAGCCGAATACATCGCTGCAAGGTATGCTATGCACAAATTGTTTGGATGGAAAAATAATTAGACGATTATGAGAATCACCTGAAAAATTCCCATAAATGTGAAATACAAGTGCCATATGTCTTACCAAAAAATCCAATTCAGCACCTAGAACTAAAGCATATCGACGTTAGGCTCATTTCATACGCGATCATGTCCTTAACAATAATGTGTTCTAGAATTCCATTGACAAAAGCATCAATTGGAAGACATATGTACAAAGGCTTAAACATG
>PYDT01001329.1:0-16984 GCA_004837865.1 Musa balbisiana
ATTGTGACATTTCATTTTGTACAACTATTTTTCAAATGCGATTATTTTTATATATCGCAAGGGACGATTCCACCGCTTATAATCGAAACGAAAAGTTACAATAGGTTTTTTTCAAAGTCAAAGCAGAAAAAAGTCTTTCTTTTTACTCTTCTTCAAGTCTTCCCATTCCAATTACTCTTGATATATCAAGCTAGAAATCTTCGTAAACAGGCTATCTTTATGGCATGTGTCTTTAAAGTGAAAGTGGGAATGCATGCTTTGTTTTTTCCTTTCCTTACTCGGATCTCTTCCGTTTCTCTGTTTGTCCGATCCTCCTTTTCTCCGAAGAAGGGAAGGTCTTTTTCGGTGGATCCCTCTTGTTCCTGTTTGTCTCCTTCCTTTCGGAAGTTTTTCTACATCGCTTTCTTCTCACTTCTACATCTCTTTCTCTGCTCAGTTTCTACATGCGCTTTCTTCCTCACTTTCTCCCCTTTCTTCCTTTTCTGACTTTTCTAGACTTTTCTGACTTTTCTGAGGTTTTTCTTTCAGTTTCTTAGTGACACTAGGCGCGCAATTTCTGCTAATGTAGACACGGTGATAAATAGAAGAATACTAATTCGGACCATAGAGTCTCAATTCTGACACAGTACCTATTAGAGTTAGCAAGGTACCTATTAGATTTATATCGAATAGAATGATTTTGCCGTATCCAGAATATACCAATCCAACCCATTTCATGAAGAAAATGTAACCAATTAACCACCAATAAAACTTACTTGTTACAATAACATCTTGTTGTTGCATCGAAACATATAATGTTGCTAATCTGGCTAACGTTGACTTGGTAAAAATTAAATGGTTGAATAATGGGAAAAATGAGATTATTCGAAATACACATTGAATGCTGCAGATTTACGCCTTGAATTTCTGTAGTATACCCATAATCAAAAAAGTTTTTGTGATTGTTCAGAAGAAATGAAACAAAACTAGGTAGAACTAGTCCAGTTTCTTGTTAATGAGGTCTACACCCCATGCTACGATGCAGAGGCCTAATAGATCGATATGAACATCATTAGCTGTCCCGTAATAACCCAATTGTTTTGCTGATACCATCCATCCGTTTCCTTCTTTCCATACCCGGCTCGAGAAGGAAGAGAGTAAGATGCCCCTTGGAAGAATGTGGTCATAATCCATATAGAGTCCGACCAAACCCGATTTATTATCTGCATGCTAGTAATAATTACCCAGTAGAACAGATTTAAAAATCATCACAAACCCCCTCTTCTTTTCTATTACAATTCTTGATTATTATATGATGATTTCTTACTTTCCACTATATAGAAACGGCTAGACTATAAATGACATCTCTTATGTCAAGACCACCAAATGGAATATTAACTGATGAATTGTTATATAGATGTAATATAATGAAAAGAGCCACTTTGAGGTTCCCTATGAAATGAGGCATGGAACGGAGCCACTACTAAACGTTCCGGGAGTTACGAATGAAGCTCGGACTCATATTTTTTCTGGTTTTATAACTGGTGTTGAACTCTATGGAGGTCGAATCTCCCGTTGTTTCCGGGGGGGGGCAGGTAGCTCAGTGGTAGAGTCGGTCGTCTGGTTTAAACTGACTGTGGGCGTAGGTTCGCATCCTACTTGGGGGAGATTGATTCATTCTTAATTACAAGAATGAGACTGGAATTAAAGGGCTCGCTTGGGACCGGTAGGAGTAGGGAACCCGTTTCGCGGTCCCTTTGTTTCTATTGCATTCTATCTCATCGTAATCACATTCTGTTCTACGATATTTGAGAATCGCCGTCACAATACCTCGGCGTAGATCCGGATATCCCTTGTAAATAGCCATTCAGAATTCTCCGATGAGTACTAGCAGGCTCAAAGATGCAGTCATCGATTTTCCCGATAGCCACAAAGTACCGCGAGCAAACATATTATGACGAGAACGCATTTTTGCTATGCTACTAATACTTGTACTTGCTCTCTATCTGCCAAGCCTGGCTGAGGAAGAGTTGCCGGGAGTAAAACCAACTATGCTGATTCCGGTCCTTGGTTACTATATGTAATGATCGAATCTTTCACGATACAATAAAAAGAAACAGTAAGGCCGATTCCATTTCGACAAAAGGGAAGGTTGTGGGCGAGGAGGGTTCGAACCCCCGACACCGTGGTTCGTAGCCTCACGTTCTCACCTCCTGAGCTCTGCCCCACCCCGTATCCCACTGGATCGGTTCCCGGGAGTCAAACCCTCAAAAAGGAACCTTTCCTCTTCAGGCCATTTCATTATTTCGGGTTAAGATTGTGGAAAGCGCGGTTTTCTCCTATCTCAAGATAAACAGTGCCGGTTCCGAGGGTGTGAAGTGTTAGAGAAGAGAATGTCCTAATTGGGGTTTTTTGAATAAGACGACCTTTGAAGTTTTTATTTTTTATAAATATCTCTTTATATTTCCAAATTAGGGAAAAGTAAAATAAGGGTGTGAAGCTTTTTACTTCTGGCGTCGCGCTTTTTTTTCCGCAGGACGCCCCTCAGTATCGTCCACCGCAGTAGAAGTTTCCACCAATTCGGGATGGATGGTGTGGTTCCTCTACGCCTAAGGCACCAGAATATCGAACCACACATGAACGAATAAAGGCATGATAGAAAAGCAGATTGGCTAGTGATTGTGGATCCCCAATTCTTTACTGGAAGGGACACCAAGACCTCTGCCCTTCCATCCCCCTTGGATAGAAGAGAGGGAGGCAGATCTTTTTTGGTTTTCCATGTTGTCAACAGTTGAACAATGAAATAGATGGCGAGTGCCTTATCGAATTGGATCAGTCGGGTAAACAAGGTTCAAATTCGGTCTTTAGGATGCCCAGCGTGCATAACATCACTGCACGGTCCCTTGCCACCTATCGTAATGAATAACGGCTCGTCTCGCCGTGACCTTATCTTGGCTTCTCAATACCTTCTGTCGCTCATCCCCCGCGGGGGACATAGAACCCTTCGCTGTCTCGCTGTGCTACCGGGGCTCTGGGGAAGTCGAATAACGAGCACTCATCTTGGGTGGGCTTGTGCTACTTAGATGCGTTCAGCAGTTTAGCCCGCTCCCACTTGGCTAACCCAGCGTTTACCGTGGGCCGATACTGTTACCCCAGAGTTGCTCTTCCCAGTCCTCTCGTACTAGTGGAAAGTTCCTCTCATGCTCTCCCGGCCCGCACCGGATAGGGCCCGAACTGTCCTCACGACGTTCTGAACCCAGCTCACGTACCGCTTTTAATGGGCGAACACAGAGCCCAACCCCTTGGAACAGACTACGCCCCAGGTGGCGAAGAGCCGACATCGAGGTGCCAACTTCCCGTCGATGTGAACTCTTGGGGAGATCGCCTTTTTATCCTAGAGTAACTTTTATATCCGTTTTGAGCGACGGCCCTCCACTCGGCACCGTCGGATCACTAAGGCCGACTTTCGTCCCTGCTCGACGGGTGGGTCTTGCGTCCAAGCTCCCTGCGCCTTTGCACTCGATGGCCAATCTCCGTCCGGCCCGAAGGCACCTTTGCAGCCCTCCGTTCCTTTTGGGGCCTACCCCATAGAAAACTGTCTACCTGAGACTGTCCCTTGGCCCGTAGGTCCGACACAAGGTTAGAATTCTAGCTCTTCCATAGTGGTATCTCCTGATGCTCGGGCCCCCCGTTAAGGAGGCCTTCTTCGCCTTCCACCTCAAGCGCAGTCAGGAAAGGCCCAGCCCAATCCCAGGGAACAGTAAAAGCTTCCATAGGTTCTTTCTGTCCAGGTGCGGTTAGTCCGCATCTTCACAGACATGTCTATTTCACCGAGCCTCGCTCCGCGACGTGCCCAGATCGTTACGCACGCCCTTTCGTGCGGTCGAACTTACCCGACAAGGAATTTCGCTACTTAGGACCGTTTATAGTTAGGGCCGCCGTTTCACCGTGCTTCGGTCGCCGGCCCCCCCTGTCATCCCGGTCCCACCAACTTCCTTGCCCTTCCGGCACTGGTCAGGCGTCCAGCCCCCCAACATGGTCTTACGACTTTGCTGAGGACCTTTGTTTTTGGTAAACAGTCGCCGGGCCTGTCACTGCGACCCCCTTTGTGAGGAAGGCACCCCTTCTCCCGATTCTGGGCTATATTGCCGGGGGGGGGGGGGGGGGGAGTTCCCTTAGAGAGGTTGTCTCGCGCCCCCTAGGTATTCTCTACCTAAACACCCCACCTGTGGTCCGTTTCCCGGGTACAGTACCCTTTGTTGGACGGTCGTTCCGAGCTTTTTCCTGGGGTTAAATGGCAATGGGTTACTTCCGCGCCGAGCGCCTGGTACCGTACAGTGGGCTTTCGAGGCATTTCCTCTACCCCTTCTTACCCTGAAAGCAGGTCCATTGCGTCCTTGACGATAACCATCCTCGGCTAACCTGCCTCACTCCCGTCCTCGTGACCAAACAAGGGGTAGTAAACAGGATATCCCTGTTGGCCATCGACTACGCCCTGTCGGCCTGATTTCCTTAGGCCCTGACTACCCTCCGTGGACGAACCTTGCGGAGGAACCCTTAGGTTTTTCGGGGCATTGGATTCGCACCATGTTTGGCGTTACTGACACCGACATTCCTCACTTCCGCTTCGTCCACACCTGCCGTGCGCGGGTGCCTATCTCTCGAAAGGCGGAACGCTCCCCCTACCGAGCCTTTTTTCCATCCCCAGCTTCGGCGATCGCTTATCCCCGTTCATCTTCGGGCGGCAAGAGCGTCGATCAGTTGAGCTATTACGGCACTCTTTTCAATGGTGGCGCTTCTAGGCAACCTTCCTGGCTGTCCTCTGCACCCCTACCTCCTTTATCACTGAGCGGTCATTTAGGGTCCTTAGCTGGTGATCCGGCTGTTTTCCCTCCGCGATGAGCTTTCCCCCATGTTCCCTCACTGGGCCGACCTTGATTCCCTCTTATTTTGGGGTCATATCGTGTCTTCAGTTTGCCTCGATTTGGGTACCGGCTCTCGCGGCCCCACCGAAACAGTGCTTTTTAACCCCTATATGTCCCGTCACTGCTGCGCCTTCCGCATTTCGGGGAGAACCAGCTAGCTCTGGTTTCGAGTGGCAATTTCACCCCTACCATACAACGCATCCGCTGATTTCTTCAACACAGTCTGTTCGGACCTCCACTTAGTTTCACCCACGCTTCATCCTGGTCCATGGAAGATCCCCAGGTTCCTGGTCCATAAGCAGTGACACTCGCCTATGAGACTCGCTTTCGCTCGGCTCCGTGGGTTCCCTTACCACGCCCCTGCCTAATGAGTCGCCGGCCAGTCTTCACAGGCACGCGGTCCAGAAATCCACATCCCCACTCCCACTGCTTTGGGAGCTCAACGGTTTCATGTCTATTTCACTCCCGGGTGGAATAATGGGGGTTTCTTTTCACCTTTCCCCTCCGGTCCTACTTTTCGCTAGGTCACCCAGGAGTATTTAGCCTTCAAGGTTGGTCCTGCTGGATTCACACGGGATTCCACGTGGCCCCAATGCTACTCGGGTCAGAGCCGTAAGCTCAGTGTGCTTTCGGCTTACTGGACTTTCCCCGCCATCTATGGTGCCATTTCCTTATTCCACCACCGCTTCTCCTAGCCGCACGGACGCCTGTTAGGCTCTCCACATCCCGTTTTCACCGGTTTATGCTGTCTCCCATTTCGCCTCGCCGTCTACTACGGGATCGCTTTTGCTTTCTTTTCCTCTGGCTACTAAGTGTTTCATTCGCCAGGTTTGTCTCTTGCCTGCCCTGGGGATTCAGCAGCAGTTCGAAGTTTTGACCTATCGGGATCTCCGACTATCCTTATTTCAACTTCCCCGAAGCATTTCGGTCGCTTGCTACGCCCTTCCTCGCTCTGGGTGCCCTATGTATCCACCGTAAGCCTTTCCTAGTTTGAACCTCGCCATTTTTAACGTTAAGGGCTATGCCCATCCTAAGGTTCTGCTAAATAGAATGATTCTTTCACGTCCATGAGATAAATCATAATCGCAACTGCCGAATTGGTTGCTATCATAGTATCAGCTAAGTTTCACGGGATGGAGATAATCTGACACTCGAACCGCTGACATCCGCCACAGGGTAAAACCACCCTCTCAGGCCTCCCCGACTAATTCTACCATAGAGGCCAACGATAGCATAACCCCCTCCCCCCCCCTAACACAGCTTACAACTTCATCGTATGTTCGCTTCCAAAGACAACTCTTCTCAAAATCTCAAAAGGTGGCTGATTTGAATCCCATTCTCAGGATTCTTGTGGTTTCCGGAGAAAACCCAGCTACAGGAGAAACCAGAAACGGAGAGCTCTCCCCCTTTTTCCGCCCGACTCTTTGGTATTAAGATGCTGGTTTTAAGAAACTAGTGTTGCCCTTCTCCGACCCCTTACTGCCCACCGAGGATCGTCCAGCTCATGTGCTTTTTCCACTTATTGAAACAGGGTCTATGGTCGGGTTCCGTGACCCCTGGAGTGCCGAAGCCGAAAACAGGGCGAGGGGGGGCTCCTTGGGGTGATCTCGTAGTCCCCTACTGGGTGGAGACGATGGGGTCGTCCATGGATTTTTTCCTTCCTTTTGCCACATTTTCGCTCAAAGGTTGAATGGAGATAGTTCAATCACGCTATTCGCAAGGGCCACTTGAGTCCTCTTCCCCGGGATCCCGATGAGGAACCCTAGGAAGCCGGCCGACTTTCCAACTATCGCCCCCATGTACGCTCCATACTGGATCTGACCAACTTCCCATCCTAACACACGTCCTCTACGTTCTTTGACAGCCCATCCTTTGTCCCCTCATAGAGTCTTTCATGGCTTTTCGGTCCCTCTCCCCATTACTTAGAAAAAGTGGCCCCCGTTTTTCATGTACAAGAATACTATCATTACCGCCGGGACCAATTAATACTCCAAAACGTTATCGCAACGACCCAATTGCAGAGCGAGCTCTACACCAACGTTGAGCTATTTCCCCCCTAGCCAAGTGGAGTGTGCATGAAGAAAGTCAATGCGTCCTTTCTATTCTTTTCCCTGGCGCAGCTGGCCATCCTGGACTTGAACCAGAGACCTCGCCCTGAAGTAAATCACTCGCACCTACATCACCACTTGGAGAGAGCATCAATCATTCTTGGCGGGGGGGGGGGGGAGCGATTCCTCCTTCCCGAACTCACAGCTACAACTCTCCGTGTACTGGCGCTCTTCAATGTGCTTGTTCCCCTTCTCCCTTACATGACAAGTCTTTGAATCATCTTCCGATGGAAGAAAAAAGAAGGCGTTTAAGAGACCCTCCCGGCCCAACCATAGAAACACTCTAATATCCTTTTTTCACACCTGCTCGTCTCCCATTTCGAGTCAAGAGATAGATAAATAGACACTCCCATGCACCTGACTTTGGGCGCTCGTAGTGACTGAGGGGGTCGAAAGACCAGAAGTGAGTTTTTATACCAAGCATTCTTCTATGCTAGATCAATCTCCTGGTCCCTGCGGAAAGAAAAAGAATTCACGTTCTTCCTTTCGGCAGGGCGGATATGGAATCCTATCGATTGCTGCTTGCTCCAGACCTCCGGGAAACGCATGAAAAATGCTCGAATGGTACTATCCCTCCGTCACCCCAGAATGAAAGGGCGATCTCGTATTCTTGTCTGGAAGATGCGTTGTTAGGTGCTCCATTTTCCCGTGTTAGGTGCGCCATTTTCCATTGAGGCCGAACCTAAACCTTTTCTGCGAGAGATCGCGTGTCCAACACTGATAAGGGATGTTGATTCCTCGAGAAGAGAGGATCCGTGTGGTCCCCCCCGACCGCCCGGATCCCACGAGTGAATAGAAAGTTAGATCTACATGGATCTCACCTGATCGCCCCACTCTATCCTCGCTGATGAGAAAAAGTGTGGTTTCAAACGCCGATTCGACAGGAGGAGTACGCCTGCTAATGTGCCTTGGATGATCCACATCTCCGGTCAGGCGCTGATGCACTTGAACTATCCATGTGGCTTGAGAGCCTCACACCGCAGGCAACAACGAACGCATATCAGGGGCGCGCTCTAACCACTGAGCTAATAGCCCGTCGTGGGCCTCCCCAGTGGGAGGCCTGCTATGCCAAAGCGAGAAAAACCCCCTCCCTCTCTTTCCCTTTGTTACGGTCCCCATGTCGCCACACGGGAGGACATGGGGACGTAACAAAGGGGATCCTATCACTAACTTGTTCCGACATAGGATAATAAGCTCATGAATCTTGGTCTACTTCACCGTCGAGAAACGAAGAAGACTTTCCTATCCAAGCTTCGCTCCGACGAGCTCGCTTCTTTTGGGTGTGAAGGCGTGTCAAACCAAAATACCCACAACTAAGCCTAGCTCTCCCTGAAAAGGAGGGATCCACCGCACCTCCAGTACGTCTACCTTGTTACGAATTCACTCCAGTCACTAGCCCCGCCTTCCGGCATCCCCCTCCTTGCGGTTAAGGTAACGACTTCTGGCATGGCCAGCTCCCATATGTGACCGGGCGGTGTGACAAGGCCCGGAACGACCCAGCTCGTCACCGCCGTATGCTGACCGGGCGATTACTAGCGATTCCGGCTTATGAGGCGGAGTTGCCAGCCTGCAAATCCGAATGAGGAACGGGTTTTTTGGGGTTAGCTCACCCTCGCGGGATCGCGACCCTTTTGTGTCCCGGCCATTGTAGCACGTGGTCGCCCAGGGATAAGGGGCATGATACTTGAGTACATCCCCACTTCTCCGCTTATCAACCGTCAGTCTGTTCAGGGTTCCAAACTTCATGTGGCCAAACTAAACACGATGGTTCGCTCGTTGCGGACGTAACCCACCCCTTACTGCACGGCTGACGACAGCATGTCACCCCCTGTGTCCGCGTTCCCCGAAGGCACCCCTCCTCTTTCAGAGGGATTCACGGCAGTCAAGCCCTGGTAGGTTCTAATCGCTTTGCATCAATTAAACCCACATGCTCCAACCGCTTGTGCGGGCCCGTCATTCCTTTGAGTTTCAGTCTTGCGACGTACTCCCAGCGGGATCCTAACTGCTTAGCTACAGCACTGCAACGGGTCGATACGCACAGCGCCTAGTATCCATCGTTTACGGCTAGGCTACGGTTATCTAATCCCATTGTCTCCCCTAGCTTTCGTCCTCTCAGTGTCCGTGTCGGCCCAGCAGAGTGCTTTCGCCGTTGGTGTTCTTTCCGATCTCTAACGCATTTCCCGCTCCCCCGGAAATTCCCCTCTGCCCCTACCGTACTCACAGCTTGGTAGTTTCCACCGCCTGTCCCAGGTTGAGCCCGGGATTTGACGGCGACTTGAAAAGCCACCTACAGACCTTTACACCCCAATCATTCGGTAACGCTTGCATCCTCTGTCCGTACCGCTGCTGCTGTCACGAGTTAGCCGATGCGTCTTCCTCGATACCGTCAGTTTCTTCTCCGAGAAAAGAAGTTCACGACCCGTGTGCTTCTACCTCCCGCGGCATTGCTCCTGTCATGCGTCGCCCATTGCGAAATTCCCCACTGCTCCCTCCCGTAGAGTCTTTTCGGTCTCAGTTCCCCAGTTTGGCTGATCATTCCTCGCGGACCACCTACTGAGCTCGCTTGGTAAGCTTTACCTCCCAACTAGCTAATCAGACTCAGCCCCGTCCTCGGGCGGATTCCTCCTTTTGCTCCTTACCTCAGCCTACGTTGTATTAGCCAACCGTTGTCCAGTTGTTGTTCCCCATCACAAGGGCAGGTTCGTACGCGTACTTCACCCGTGCCCGCCCTGGAAACACCACTGCCCGTCCGACTCATTGTAAGCATCCGCCAGCGTCATCCTGAGCCCGGATCGAACTCTCCATGATATTCTAGTTTGCTTACTTATAGCTTCCTTGTTCGTAGACAGCTGCTTTCTGATTCTCTTTCGGTTCTAAGGCATAACTGTATCCTGCGCTTCATATTAGCCTGGAGTCGCTCCCAGCAAATAGTCATCCCTACCCTCTACGTCAATCCCACAAAGCCTCTTATCCTTCTCGTTCGATCAGTAATGAACGGGGAGACACTATCCGAGGGTGTAATTTATCTTCCTGGACCCCTCGACCTATCATGTGGAAAAAAACTTAACATGGGTTTAGGGATAATCATGCTCGACTGATGACTTCCACCAAACGTCAGGTGACCTCTACCGCTGATTATATCCCTTCCCGTCCCATCGAGATATAACTACTATGCTAAGGCAAGGTCGAGAAACTCACGCCACTAGTCCTGAACAACTTGGGAGCCGGCCTTCTTTTTCGCACTATTAGGGATATAAAATAATGGTAGGATAGTAAAATAATGTGAAATTGTATTCAGCTTGTCCAACTGCTCCTATCGTAATAGGATTGCTACGGATTCGAGCCATAGCCCATTGTTTTCAAAAATCCACCGTAGATTTCCGATCCTAAATCGGAGCGAGCAGTTTTACATGAAGAAGATTTTGTTCATCATGTTTCTTTCGATCCTGGTAGGAGAGAACCCTCCTCGGTATTGTTAAAAAAAGAGGGGAGCAGAACCAAGTCAGATGGTAAAGATCCCCCTTCTTCTTGCGCCAAAGATCTTACCATTTCCGAGGAACTTGAGCTACTTTCTTTTCAAATTCCATTCAAGAGTTCCTATGGTTGTCTCCACACCCTTTTTTTTTGGGAGACCCGCCTCGAAAAATCAAATGGACACATTCCTTTCTAGAATACATCCAAGAAAAAGGATAATGTTAACCCACCATTAACTACTTCATTTCATTTATTAATTTCAGAGTTTTATAGAATATTAATTTCATAGTTATGAAATCTTAATTTCATAGTATAGCATACATGTCCTACCGGACAGAAATTTGTAACTTACTATCCTCTTGCCCATCCGCAAAGATTTACCATCTGTGGAAAGACTGATTCATTAGAATCGCATGAGGTCCAACTCTCCATTGCATTGCCAGAATCCTGGTGTATATTTTAAGCAGTTGACCTCCTTGCGTCTCTCACGGTACGAACCCTATTCCGCGAGCCCCCCTTTCTCCTCGTCCACAGAGACAAAATGTATGACTGGTGCCAACATTTCAATCACGGAAGAAAGGACTACCGAACCGGGATCACTAACTAATACTAAATATCCGACCGGGAATCACTACTAGACTAATAGAATATATAGAGAAAAAACTGTCTTTCTGTATACTTTCCCCGGTTCCATTGCTACCGCGGGCCCTTAGCACTCGTGATCGATCAGATGGATATCCCCTCAACACAACATAGGTTCATCGAAAAGGATCTCGACACTCACTAAAGCCCTAAAGCCAAGGATCTTTCAGAAAACTGAATTCCTATTTGAAGAGTGCAATACCGCATGGATAATCTCACACACTAACCCGCATTTGGAGCCCATTCGGGATTTTCTTGTGAGGTAATCGGAAGGAATTGGAATGTAATTATCTCGATTCCTACAAAGAAAATGTTCTCATGAGTACACGCCTGGTGTAGGGATAGGAGGAAGAGGAAAAAACCCGAAGATTTCACATAGTACTTTTTGTTTTTGTCGAAAAATAAATCTGATTTATTTCGTACCCTTCGCTCGATGAAAATGGTCAGATCTACGGAGTCAACAACCCATGGGACTTAGGAATGATGGAAGGGAAGAAAAGAAAAGAGAGGAAAGAAATCGAAATGAAATTAAGAATAAAGCAAAAAAAAATAAGTATATATTCAAAATAAGTAGAAGATATAAAGAGCCCGATTCCATGAACAAATTCAACTCTGAAAGGATCTTTCTGATTCTCGAAAAATTAAGTTGCAATGGATTGTCGAGAAATATTTCTTGTTCTTATTATAAGATCGTGATTTGATCCGCATATGGTTGGTAAAAGAAGAATCTTCCCCTTTGATCAACATGAAAGTGTTCACTATTGAACATGACAACGTGACTGAATTGGTCTTAGTTCTCTCGGTACGGAGTGGAATCCGGGAGGAGATTCTCGAAACGAAGAAAGGATCCATTACTTCGAAAGAAGTGAACGAGGAGCCGTATGAGGTGAAAGCTGCATGTACGTTCTGTATAGTACAGTAAGGGTGGCTTATACTGTCACTTTTTCCACTCTCACCCCCAAAAAAAAAAACCAAACTCTGCCTACGTAAAGTTGCCAGAGTACGCTTAACCTCTGGATTTGAATCACTGCTTTATACCTGGTATTGGCCATATTTACATACAATAACATTCGGTATATAGTAAGAATCGCACAGGAACGATGTTAAGGGGTTTACACCCGGTGTGAGATATCACATTGTTCGAGGAACCCTAGTGCTTTCGGAGTAACGGATCGTCGCAAGGGCTTTCTAGTGCGTTGTAGATTCTTATCCAAACTTGTATCATTTGATGATGCCATGTGAATCGCTAACACATGTGAAGTGTATGGCTAACGCCAATACCGAAAGTTTCGTAAGGGACTGGACAGGCTACCTGAGACAAAATCTTCTTTCTAAAGAGATTCGTCGGAACTATTATATGTCCAAGGTCCAATATTGAAATCATTCAGAGGTTTTCCCTTACTGTCCGTTCAACAAAACAATTCGAAATACCATCGCTTTTTTTGAACAGGTCCAGTCAAATAGCAAGATTCGTCGAAGCACTGGAGTCCTTTTTTACATACACTATTTCTTAAACCTAAGGACTCGACGTATGTATATGTTAAAATACATATTTTCCAATCGCTAGCAGGAAAAGGAGGAAACGGATACTCAATTTAAGGAGTAAACCCATATTCCCATACTCGATCCTCATAGTCACATATAGAATTCTGTGGAAAGCCGTATTCGATGAAAGTCGATTACGCTTGGAGGGATAATCTTTCATATCTTTCGAGATCCCCCCTACAATAGGGGTCAAAAAGTCCAAATAAGTAATTCGTTTTAGCCCTTATAAAAGAAACTGATTCTTGAACCTCTTTCACGCCCATGTCACGTCGAGTACTGACTGCAGAAGAAAAACTGCAAAATCCGGATCCAATTATATATCGTAAATCGATTAGTTTAACATGTTTTTTAACCGTATTCGACACACGGAAAAAAGCATTGTCTTATCAAATTCATCTTATCTAGCATGAAAAGATTCAACAAAAGAAACAAATCCACTATCTGTTTTAACGTCAAGCACTACTGGAGTAACCTCCCGATATAGCGTAAAAGCAAGACGGGGGGGGGTAGGCCGAGTCGACCCATCAGTTCCTATGAAATAGGATCTACCATACACAAGGTAAAGCCTTGCCATTCGTTTGTTATTAGTGGCTCCAAAACGTCCGGTCGAAATATGGCTTTCAAATTAAGTTCCGAATTATAGATTCTTTCCCAAAGGGAGTGCGATGCTATCACCAAAAAGGAAGAGAACTCTATAATGTCAGAGGCAAATAAGCTTTTGCACATTTCCGCGTTAATCCATGAACCAGGATCTATAGACACAATGACCCAACACTCGATCGGAAACGAACATAGAAAAAGAATCGGACGATATCTTCTCGCAACCACAAAAGGAAAAGAAGATTAAACATAAATCATTACACTAACCCTCTCGGGGGCTTGCTTAAGAATAAGAACTAGGAATCTTATTGAAATATCATGAATAGGGTTGATCTATTCATGGGGATTCCGTAAATATCCCATCAAAAATAGCAAGTTCGAAACACTTGGGCCTTTTTTCGGAGATGGATGCAGTTACTAATTCATGATCTGGCCTGTACAGATGAAAACTTCATTCTCGATTCTACGAGAATTTTTAGAAAGCGTTCATTTGCTTCTCTTCCATGGAAGTTTCATTTTCCCAGAATGTATCCTAATTTTTGGCCTAATTCTTCTCGATGATCGATCAACCTCTATCAAAAGGATGACCTGGGTTCTATTCATCTCTTCAACAGTTTATTAATAAAGCATAACGCCCTCTTGTTCCGGATGGAGAGAAGAACCTATAATTAGCTTTTCGGGAAATTTCCAAACGAACAATTTCAACGAAAGCTTTCAATTTCTTATTTTTAACTATGTTCACCGCTATGTATTCCTCTATCCGTAGAGTACATTGAATGTACCGAAATGGCTATAACAAGTTTCTGTTATTCGTATTAACAGCTACTCTAGGAGTAATGTTTTTTATGTGGTGCTAACGATTTAATAACTATCTTTGTAGCTCCAGAAGTTTCAGTTTATGCTTCACCTATTATTGGATATACCAAGAGAGATGTACGGTCTAATGAGGCTACTATGAAATATTTTACTCATGGGTGGGGCAAGCTTCTATTCTGGTTCATGGTTTTCTCTGGCTATATGGTTCATCTGGGGGGGAGATCGAGCTTCAGAATAGATGATGGTTCTTAAAATTTTCAAAAATACACAAAATGTAGAACTACCAGAATTTCAATTGAGCTTATATCCACACTGTAGGAATTGGGTTCAAGCTTCCCCAGCCCATTTGCTCATGGGACTCTGACGTATACGAAAGGAGTGCGGTTCGTGCGAAAAATTCGACTCTATATCTATCTATGAGATGTTTGGATTTTTCAAACTCCATAGACATGCAGAAGAGAAATGCTATCCCCACTCGGACCAAGACATAACTTTTACCAAAAGTTTATTGTGATCTTTTTGTTCAAATAACAATTAAAGTGAAGCGGGTCAGGAACAAAGAATCTCTTATGATAAACAGATCATTTTGCAAGTTCGTTTATTACGGGTAGTTCCTACAAAGGTCGGCCTAATGAACGTTATTACATGCTTGAATTATCGAGGTAGATGATACATAGTTGGTTCTCCTCTTCGAGACTACGAGTAACGGAGAAGATAGTTGACAAAAGGATCACCCTAAGATGATCATCTCTGGCCTATTGAGAAAGATCATCAAATCAGATGGTTCTATTCTCAATCTTTCTGACTTGTCTCCCCGGAACCAGGTCGAAAGATGAAACAGTAAACGTCATTCAAAACCACTGATGAAGGATTCCTCGAAAAGTTAAGGATTAGTAATCCTTTGTAGAAATCGAATGGATTCGGTTTATACTATTCCCGACGAGGCAGGTAATCCCACAAGGGAAAGAAGATGAGTTCTTCTTTCTTTAGAACTTAGGGAGGCGTGACGGATGAAAGTCTCATGCACGGTTTTGAATGAGAGAAAGAAGTGAGGAATCCTCTTTTCGACTCTGACTCTCCGCCACTCCAGTCGTTGCTTCTTTCTGTACGTCGAAGTAGCTGCTTACAGCTTCAGCCACGCGAATTTCGATTTCCTTTTTATTCTCATCAAACGAATGGGCATCCTTATTCGGGAATCCAGATATTCTTAGCATGTATTGGGATCTCATGCTATACTCAAACAAAGCATGAACGTATCTTGCATATTCGTCCATCGGTCAAATCGGATATGTAATTATTGGAATAATTGTTGGAGACTAAATGAGGATATGCACAGAAATGATAACTAATAATGTGTTCTCTATCTCCATGAATCTAGCGAACTTTGCTTGCATGATTAATTTGTCTACGTACCGGAACTGATCACATTCGAGATTAGCAAGGCATCTAAAGAAAAAGATCCTTTTTGGCTCTCTCTTCAGCCCTATGTCTTCTTATCCATAGGAGGCTATTCCTCCACTAGAGGTTTTCCGGAAAAAAATCCCATCTATTATGGTTGTGGAGGGCAGGCAGGCCTATATTTCTTGGTTTCAATAGCGACTCTTCGAGCGGGTTTATTACTTTATCTGTAAAAATAATCAAGTTATTAATGAATGGACGAATCAGAAATAACCCTTACGTCGCGAAATTATCGAAGGTATCTCCTTTAAGATTCAAAACATCCATCGAATTGAGGAGGATGTATGGTGATCGCAGTACTATACCAGGAATTCAATGAACCCAAATCTTGCAATTGGCTCAGGATACCTCTTTTAGTTCTAGGTCTATTTCTTAGTTTCAAGAACTCCCCATTTACTAAATGCGATAAAAAGAATTAGTAGATCGTTCCGCCCAACCCAAAATGGGAATGGGCTGGGGTTATGAACTTATAATCATGGCAATCGACTCGATCATCAGATTATAAGTTCATTTCCATACCGGAACCAGATCGGATAGGGTTAGTACATTCTATTATGAGGATGGGTCCTTCGAGAGTATGTAAAATAGATCATATGTTACATAGGGATCGCTAAGTCGTTTAATTTCTATTTAGGCTTAGACTAGGCGTAATAGGACTGCTTTTGACATATCTATCGGTATTGGGTACATTATTAACTTCTTGGTTTGGGCTGCTATTGAATCGTGAAACTAGCGTTTGATTGTAATCTTTTTGATATTTAAGGTATCCTCCGGATATTCCAAATCGAAGCAATTTGATGTCTGACCCGGGCTATATGACATGACCGATCGATAGAAATATACAACCACTCCAACTTTGTAATATATTTCCAATATCACATAGATAGATATCATATTCATGGAATACGATCATTTCAATGCCTTGATGGTGGATGAAAGGGTAGAACGCGAGACTCAAAATCTCGTGCGAAAGAGCGTGGAGGTTCGAGTCCTCTCAAGGCATTAATTATTGAGAATGCTCAAGTGAAATATGAGCAATTCAAAACGATTTCGGATTAATCAATATTGATCAACCAATTAATGCCCCTCATGGAACTCCTTCACTCGCTCCAAAAAAATGGGATTTTCGCGTAATGAGTTTTTTGATATTCAACAATTCCTGTTAAAAAATAATCGCAACAAAATCCAAACATTATCTATCCAGCCATAAGGTAATCGGCAGCTATCCTCCGAGCGGAATATTAATGCATCATTCGCATACCTGTGGCGGCTCGGAAATAATCCATATAGCAATTCCTCTCCTCTCTTGAAAATATAGAAAGGGAGTCTGCTCGCCGATATCCGCCATAAAAAGGCCCAAGCCATAACAAATGAGAAGCTATACGGCTCAGCTCCAGCATAATTACTCTGATAGCGCTAGCCCTTTTATGTACTTGA
>PYDT01000483.1:0-16984 GCA_004837865.1 Musa balbisiana
CCTTGAATCAGGCCGAAAGGCTAGATCGATGCCAACAGTGAATTTCCTGTCCTACACCTTGTTGGTCCCGAGGGACGGAGGGGCTATGTTACCGAAGATGGTTATCGGTTCAAGGCTCAAGTGACCTTTCTTTTTCAGGGTAAGAGGGGTAGAGGAATGCCTCGGCCAATGTCCGATTACCAGGCGCACGGCGCGGAAGTACCCATGCCATACTCCCAGGAAAAGCTCGAGCCTGACCTTAACAAAAGGTACCTTTACCCGAAACCGACACATGTGGGTAGTAAGAATAACCTAGGGGCCGCGGACAACTCTCGCTAAGGGAACTCGGCAAATATCCGCCGTAACTTCGTGAGAAGTGTGCCTCCTCACAATGGGGTCGCAGTTGGACCAGGGCCCGGTCGACCTGTTTACCAAAAACACAGGTCTTCCGAAAGTCGGAAGACCATGTAATGGGGGCTGACGCCTGCCCCCCCCCCCAAATTGGGCCCGAAGGTCAAGGAAGTTGGTGACCTGATTACCAGGGGAGCCGCGACCCGAAGCCCGGTGAACGGCGCCGTACCTATAACGGTCGAAGGTAGCGAAATGCCTTTCGGGTAAGTTCCGACCCTGCACGAAAGGCTAACGATCTGGACTGTCGCTCGGAGAGAGGCTCGGTGAAATATACAATGTCTGGAAGATGCGTGACTACCCGCACCTGGACGAAAGACCCTATAGAAGCTTTATCTGTTCCCTGGGATTGCTTTGGTCCTTTCCTGCGCACGTTAGGTTGGAAGGCGAAGAAGGCCTCTTCCGGGGGGGCCCGAGCCATCGTGAGATACCACTCTGGAAGAGCTAGAATTCAACCTTGTGTCAGGACCTGACGCCGAAGGACAGTCTCAGGTAGACAGTTTTTCTATGGGTTCGTAGCCTCGGTCAAAAGGTAACGGAGGCTTGCAAAAGTTTTTCCCTCTTGCCGGACGGAGATTGGCCCTCGAGTGCAAAGGCAGAAGGGAGCTTGACTGCAACCCACCCTTCGAGCAGGGACGAAAGTCGGCCTAGTGGATCGCTGTGCCGATGGAAGTCCGATCGCTCACGGATAAAAGTTACTCTAGGGATAACAGCTGAGCTTCCCAAAGAGTTCACATCGACGGATGTTTGGCCCTCGTGTCGGCTCTTCGCCCCTGGGCTGTAGTATGTTCCAAGGGTTGCGTCTGTTTTCGCCCATTAAGCGGTCCTTTAGCTGGGTTTCAGAACGTCGTGAGACAGTTCGGTCCATATCCGGTGCGGGCTTTAGAGCATTGAGAGGACCTTTCACCTGTACGAGAGGCTGGTAGGACGCACCTCTGGTGTACCATTTGCGTGCCCACGGTAAACGCTGTAGCCAAGTGCGGAGTCGGATACGCTGAAAGCTCCTAGTAGCAAGCCTCACCCAAGATGGTGCTCTCTTATTCCGGACTTCCCCAGAGCCCCGTAGCAAGCCGAGACGCGACGGGTCTCTGTCCTGCGGGGATGGAGCGACAGAAGTATTGAAATCCAAGATAAGGTCACGCGAGACGAGCCTTTTATCATGACTATAGGTGTCAAGTGAAGTGCATGATTATGACTGAATGCATCCTAACAGACCCGAGAGATTTGAACCTTGTTCCTACACGACCTGATCAATACTATCAGGCACGCGCCATCTATTTTCATTGTTCACTGTTTTGACAACATGAAAAAACCAAAAGCTCTGTCCTCCCTCTCTATCTATCCAAGGGATGAAGGGCAGAGGTCTTGGTGTCTCCTTCCAGTCAAGATTGGGGCTCACAATCACTAAGCCCAATATGCTTTTCTCTCATGCCTTTCCTTCGTTCATGGTTTGTTTCGAGATTCTGGTGTCCTACGTAGAGAACCACACCAATCTCCCGACTGGTGTTAAACTCTACTGCGGTGACGATACTGTAGGGGAGGGTCCTGCGGAAAAATACTCGCGCCAGAATGATAAAAAGCCTACACCCCTTATTTACTTTTTCCATATTTGTAAATATAAAGATATAAAATAAAAAATGCAGGTCTTCTTATTCACAACCCCAATTATGACATCTCTTCTATACACTTCACACCTCGGAACGCACTGTTAATATTCTTATCGATAGAGAGGAACTCGCCTTTCACATCTTCTTAACCGCGAAATGAAATGGCGGAGGAGAGGAAAGGTCCTTTTTGAGGGTACTCCTGTAACAGATTCCAGTGGAGCGGGGTGTGGCCTGTAGCTCAGAGGATCAGCACGTGCTACGAACCACGGTGTCGGGGGTTCGAATCCCTCCTCGCCCACACCCTTCCCTTTGTCGAAATTGAATGGCCTTACTTTTTCTTTTTTATTACGTGAGATTCGATCATTACATATAGTAACCAAGACCGGAATCATCATATTTTGTGTTTTACTCCCCGTAACTCTTCCTCATCCAGGCTTGGGCAGAATAGCAGAGCAAGTACAAGTATTATTAGCATAGCAAAATGCGTTCGCTCGTCATTAATATGTTTGCTCGCGGTAATTTGTGGCCAATAAATCGGGAAATCGATGATGCCATCTTTGATGGCACTGCTAGTACATCATCTTGAGAATTCCTGAATTGGCTCTTTTAAGGGATTAATCCCGGATCTACGCCGAAGCGCGGTATGACGTCATTCTCACTGATCGTAGAACAGAATGTGATACGATGAGATAGAATGCATAGCAACAAAGACAGCGAACGGGTTACTACTCCTAACGGTCAAAGCGAGCCCTTTAATTCCATTCTCATTCTTTAATTAATAATGAATCAAATCTCCCCAAGTACGATTCGAACCTACGACCAGTCTTTAACAGCCGACCGCTCTCCCACTGATCTACTGAGGAACACGGGAGATTCGTACCTCTAGGATTTCAACCCCGTACTCAACCCCATGACCAATATAGAGTCCGAAGCTTCCTTCGTAACTCCCCGGAACTTCTCCTTCTTCGTAGTGGCTCCGTTCCAGCCTCATTTTCATAGGGAACCTCAAAGTGCTCTATTTCATTTATATTCCATCTATATCCCAATTCCTTCATTTAATATCCTTTGGTGTCATTGACATAAGAGATGTATTTATAGTCCTACCGTTTCTATATTTGAAAGTTAAGAAATCATCATATAATAATCAAGAAAATTGTAATAGAAACGAAAAGGGGTTTTGTGATGATTTTAATCTTTTGCTTTCTTACTGGGTAATTTATTATACTTATGCCTGAAGATATAAATTCGTCCGTGTTGGTCGGACTCTTTATGGATTTCTGACCACATTCTCCATAGGGCCCTCGTATCTCTTCCTTCTTCGGCTCGGGGTTAGGGACGAAGGAAACGAGAAGTAGGTATCAGCACACGGGTTTTATTACGGACAGCTCATGATTTCATCGATCTATCTGGCTCCTCGCATCTAGCCTTGGGTATAACCTCAGAACAATACTGTCCAGTTCTAACCCTATCTTTTGTTTCATTTCTTCTTGAACAATCACAAAAACTTTTTTGATTATGGTCTACTACCAGAATTCAAGCGTAATCTCACATTCACTGTGTATTTCTGAATATCTCATTTTTCAATTATTCACCATTTTTCATTTTTACCGAAGTTCACGTTAGCCCAATTAGTCCAACATTTATATGTTTCGATGCAACATGACAAGATGTTTATTTGTAACAAGTAGTTTTATTGGTTGGTTAATTGGTTACATTTTCTTCATGAAAATGGGTTGTTGGTATTATTCTGGATACGGCAAATCAGTCTATCGATCTAAATCTATATGTACCTTGCCGAAATCGAATAGGTACCTTGTGTCAGAATTGAGAAATTCTATGGCTCGAATTTTTAGTATTACTCTTATTTATCACCTGTGTCTACTATTAGGGCGAATCCGTCGCCTATTGTCACTAAAAACTGAAAGAAACCTCGAAAAGTCAGAAAAGTCAGAAGTAGAAAAGGAAGAAATGGTAGAGAATTGCGTAGAAAGCGCTTTATAAAGTGAGGAAGAAAGCGATTGTCGAAAGTGGGCAGAAAGCGATGTAGAACAACCTTCCGAAGGGACGGAGACTAAAACAGGAACAAGAGGATCCACCGAAAATACCTTCCCTTATCGAAGAAAGCGTATCCTGTACACAAATAGATGAAACGGGAAGAGATCCGAGTGAATGGAAGGAAAAAACAAAGCATGAATTCACTTTCCACTTTAAAGACACATGCGATAAGATAGCCCGCTTTACAAGATTCTTATCTTGATACCTCTCAAAGGATAATGGGAATTGGGAAGACTTGACGAGAGAAAAATTACCAAGTACTTTTTTCTTGCTTTGACTTGACAAACCTATTGTAAACTTTATCTTTCGATTTAAGCGGTTTAAACGTCCATTGGATATATATAAAATAATCGATTGAAATAGTGTACAAAATGAAATGTCCCAGATTTTTTTTAATACTGTTCAAGGGATGGAAAACAAATAATACGTTTTACATATCGGCCTATTTAATCAACTTTTTCGGAATATAGAACGCAAAATGTCTTTGTACATGACAGAAAAAATTTCCCATGCGAGCCTATATTATTATTGGGTTTGTCTACCAATGAGCAAAAAAAATACAACTTGAGCATGATTTATAAGTCGACATAAAACTCTAAATAGAAGAAGAAGAAGGAAGAAGAGAGGTATCTCTTTGCTCCCTAGATATCTTTTTTTTTTTGTAAAAAAAAGGACCAGATGATGCAACGATGAGAATGAGCACGCAATACTTGCCAAAAGCGTATGATCCTTTTTTTTGAACGGACCGTATCGTGGGAACATAAAAAATTCTATTCACATCCACTCATGAATTATTATTCCTTCCCAAATTATTTAATTACTTCTACAATGATTTATTTTACTTCTACAAGAAGAAGAAGATGTAGATTCATAGAACGTTTTGGATAAATAAATTCCTGTCTCTTTCCTATTTCTAACAATTCTCGCTAATTTGAACATGAAAGAATCCGCTTATAGAAATCATCATTTTAAATTATATTTTTATTTCTTAACGCAATCGATAATCTTCGTTTATTTTTATTGGAAGAAGAACGAAGAATTATTCAGAAAGTAAAGCAAAAGTCCTTGAGTTGTATCGACATAATTACACCAATCCAAATGATCAACACAACTGAAAAAAATCCATGAATAGAAAAATCAGTAAAAGGTTCCTCGACGGTCATACAAAATTGACCGAGAAATAGAAGACGGATCAAGAAAATGGGAAGAACAAAGGAAGATTTGAAATTAGTTCAAGTAAAAGCGAACCGGGTGGTGATCTATACTGATAAGCAATCCTGATCCGTATAACCGTCTCTAGAATATGTTCCAGCAAAGCAAAGAGGTGGCTTTGATACTTAGTCGCACAACCAGATTTATCGGGGTATAATCCAAGGATCACAGCGTGCCTCAAGACGAAACAGTTTATTTGGGGAATTATTGTCAAAACAATGTTCAATAGTCCCCGCTTTTTTTGGTCGAATTGACAAGTTCTTTTTTTTTTCTTTTTTGATAGATTCGTTTTTTTTTCTTTTTGTAGATATGATATCGCATAAGTAATCTTATGTTTAGAATTCGGGGGGGAAACCCAGATATCCGAACTTCCGATTTGAGGAGGAAAGATTAAGATACACTACTGGGAAAAAAAAAGACGATGAAAAAAAAAAAAAAGAGAAGATAACGGATACAATATCAGAACTTTGGGATCAGCATATATTTGCTCAAGCATAATAGGTTTCTATGCTGATCACCCAATTTTTTTTAGAAAAACATGTATTGCCTTCCTTGAATAGCTAAACATATTGGCCGTATTTTTATCCCAATTCCCGAGTGTATGAGTATTTGAAGGAATGGACTAGATAAATACTGTTACATGCACCTATAATTTTGTTCCTTATCGAGAAACGAATTTCCCAAAGATGGTTAACAGATTGTATTTCAGGATAATTTTTATTTCCTTTTGTTAAAAAACCTTGGCGAAGATCTAAAAATTCTCATCTGGAGATCCATGAAAAAACAAGGAAACAAAGCACATTTTATTTTTTTTAAACGAGTTTGGGGAATGGAAACGGAACTCCTTTTTTTGGTTGCTCCCCCGAAACCCACCTTCTTTTTTTGAAGCCCATAGTATATGAACTCAAAAAAATATTATAAAATGTAAAAAGAACTCTCTAAAAGTTTCAAAGAAAACAAGAGGGTCATCAAAAATAGTTTCGGTTCTAAACCTTTCTAACCGATTCTAAAACGAATAGTTCTAGTTCTAAACGAAGAGTTCTAGTTCTAAAACAACATTCTATTTCTAAAACGACTAATCAAGAACTTGAAAAAGTGAACCAATTTCTTTATTTGATTGAGGAAGGGAAAAGTTACCTGAACCAAATGAAAATGCAAAGATTCAAAAAAAAATATCAGATTATCACGAATCGACCAATGTCAAATTCGATCTATTAATTGGACAATTGATTTACCATAAAAAAAAAAATGACAGAATCTTGCTGATAAGACATCACAATAAGAACAATAGAAGGAATCACAAAATAACCAGAAGAAAATAGTATTCCAGCCTATCCTTACCCTTAAAGACCGTAATTACAAAAACATTATTTTGGCAGATACTTCCAAGAAAAAATCCGCTTAATAACGCAAATCTACATTATTTTGAATGAAATCTTTTCTTTGAAACAATATACATAGTATACTTGCATGTATGGTTCCCATTCTAAGGTTAATGCCAACTTTTAAAAAAACAATTATCAATGAATCCATTTAACAACTCTTAAAGAACTCAAGAAGGAAGTGATGAAAGATCAAGATACAATGAACTTTATTTTCGTCTATAAAAGTCCTTTTCTAATCCTAATATTAGAAATGATTAAACACTTATCACGCTTTCTTCCTTGTCCCAAGCATATGTAATTTTACAATTGTCACAACCCATTATTTCACAACCATAACCTGAGATTCTTACTGCAATATCCGAATCACCAATGGAACCTATCCTTTTATTAAATGACAAGATAAAGTATATTGTTATGACACTAGAATATTTGATTCCAAATCAAGCATAAGACAATTATCCGCGTCTGTAATGAATAAATGGAAAACGGTTTTTAAGGTCATTATCAATATAATTTTTAATTTTTCTCTCGGAGCCAATGGTCGCGATTAGTACCGAAAAACTGGCGTTCCATATAGTCAATCACGTTGTACATTCAAATAACGTATCATGAAATTGGTAGTTCATATAAAAAAGAAAAAGACCGATTAATTCATTACATGAATGAAATTTTTATGCAGTTGATTTATCGACGAGTCGAAAAGAAAAATTAAAAAAACCTACAGATATGATCTTTTATCATCATAATATATAACTTCTGTGATAGTTAAGGATCTCTCCTAACACTGAAACCCGAATAGCTGTTTTATGTATTCAAATATGACTATTTGATGCGTTACCTAAAAAAGGATATTTTGATACCCTAAACAATCGTGATAGAAATATTTGGATTATAGATTCTCTTCATTTTTTGTTTTGCCTGATAACAATAGTGATATTGATAACCATATTGATAATTTGAGAAAAGTGATATTTAGAACAATATTGATATTGAGGACTGGACCGATATTTATTCTGGGTAACCGGAAATTTATAAAAACTACTAAGACTAAGACTCATCAAAAAAATTTTTGATTGGATGGAAGAATCAAAAGAAATTAATTCTACCATATATCCACTCTAGAACCTTGGTTCTTGCCAGAGATTTGGTTACCTTTTGTGCATATAAGATTAAGTGTATCTAACCAATCAATTACTTCTTTCTAATATTTTTCGTAGGAATGATATTAGTCAAATCAAAAGGAAAATGATATTAGTCAAACCAACATGAAACAATATTAGTCAAAATCAAATCAAAAATATTAGTCAAAATCAAATCAAAAACAATATTAGTCAAAATCAAATCAAAAAAGATAGTCAAAATCAAAAAATATTAGTCAAAACAAAATTCAAAAAATATAGTCAAAATCAAAAATATTAGTCAAAAGCAAATAAAAAAAATTAGTCAAAATCAAAAAAATATTAGTCAAATCAAATCAAAAAAATTTAGTCAAAATCAAAAATATTATTTCAAAATCAAACTGAAAAAATATTAGTCAAAATCAAATGAAAAAAAATAGTCCAAAAATCAAAAACATCAAAGATTCCGTAAATGAATTTCAAAATGCCAACCAATAAAAGGGGTCACTCAAATCTTGTATCAGAATCCCCCAAAACAAAACCAAAGGAGATTCCTAAGGGGATTGCACGAGATCAAACATTACAAAGGTAAAAAAAAAAAAAATATCCAAGAAAATTACGGAAGGAGAACTAGATTGGTCCTGAAAAATGTTTTATTTTTCAATAAGATGGATGACCCCTTGATCAAAAAATTTTTAGTAATGTTAGGATATATTGTCTCCTACTTATTGATCATCCGGGACATTACTATAATCCTCGATTCAAATATTATAGATACACTGTATGTAGGCTGATTCAGAAAGATAAAAGCTTTCCGAATTATCAAAAGGGGATATTAATTATCGAACCATTCGTCTATCTTTAGAAGGGATGAAAATCATTATATCACACCATAAGTATTCATTGGTCTATAAGATTAACCCAAATTAATAAAATACATACAGAAAAGATATGTTGATAAGAAGAATTTTAAAAATCCCTGGACGACATGGCAAGATATTTGTTATTGTGATCAGATCATTAAAGTTCTTTTGTTCCTGAAAATATTCTATCTCCTATCGTCTGTAGAGAAATTGATAATTCTAATGGGTTTCACTCTCTAATCGGGAATATGTGAATAAAATCCAGTATTTGCAACGAAACCAACATAAGAAACGCTGAACATTTTTTGAATTAGACAAACGTCTTAATAATAACGGATTAAATAATAATTAAATGCAATTGTTTCTTTGGCCCACTTCCCGATCTAAGATTAGTTGTATGAATCGCTATTGGTTTGATACCAATAATGTAGTCTTTTCAGTATGTCAAGGATACGTTGTATCCCGATTCAATTATTTAATAGTAGATTTCCTTATCACATGCCGTTTTCAGTAATAAAAACCGAAGATGTAACGCCTATGTGTGTACGTCTGGTACATGATTACTTATTTACTTGTGTAATCAATTCAATTGGAAATCTAGAAAGAAATCTACATAATCTTTTTAGGTTGCAAAGAAATCATTCTCTTTCGTATCATGCAGAATATACTTTAGTCCTTTTCTAATAATTACCTTTGCTTCTTTTCGTCTAATCAATGGAAAAATTTGATTAGATAGAACGGATAAATCTAAATTTTTGCGTGTACTAGATTCAAAAAAATTTGACATAAGATAATAATTATTATTTTATTTTTTCTTATTCGGTAAAAATCCCCTGGCATTGAAAAGAAAGAAAGAAAAGAGAACAAAAGTTTTATGGGTCATATATCCTCTCATTTCACTCTTCCCCCGAACCAAAAAGAAGAAAACAGGGGTTCTGGCTTTGGTAATTCGTTTCCAAGTATTAATATTCAACCATATATACGAAGACTTACTCACTTTTGAATTGCACAAAAGAGATTTTTATCACAAAGAGGTCCACAAAAATTCTGAGAAAACGTCAACGTCTGCTGGCTTATTTGTCAAAGAAAATAGAGCGCGTTATAAAGAAATTAATTGACATTTTGGCTATTTCGGTAGCCAAACAATCGTTTAATTAAATCGTTTGTAATTATTATCGTAGTTAGTAGATTTTTTATTTGATGTAACCTCCTTCGTTTTTGAGTAATTCATGAAATAATAATTAAGGAAGAAAAGATATACTGTAACCGGCGACAAAAAAAGATTTCATGATAGTATATGGGTCCTCACCACCCATCAATGCATGTGTTTCTTCACGTGATCGTTACTCTCGATGGTGAAGATGTGATGACTGTGACCCATATTTGGGCTCGTTACACGAGGGATTGAAAAAAATGCGGAAGAACCGCACAATTATACCAAATTTAAACAAATTTCCCCCCCTGCCTTGTAACACGTTTGGATTAGTTAGCACTATGTCACAGAGGCATAACGGTAAATGCACCAGAACAACTGGAAAATGTTCAAGACCCTAAAAGGCTACTATATCCAGTATTGGCTGGAGCTGAGCGTATAGCTTCTCATATTAGCTTGGGCCTTTTAATGGCGGAATATCGCGCGCAGACGCCCGTTTTCTATAATATTTCCGAGAGAAGAATTGATTATATGATTTATTCGAACGCCGCCACAGTTATTTCGAAATGCTGCATAATATTTCCGCATCGGAGACGTATACTGCCGATCTACCTTAATGGCTTGTTATCTATAAATGTGTGGATTTTTGCGATTATTTTTAACAGAATTGTTGAATATCATACACTCATTACTCGAAATCCCATTTTTTTGGAGCGAGTCGAAGGTCTGGGCATTATTGTGTAGAGGATCACTAAATTGGGTTTATCAGACCGATGTTATAGCTTCTGGAACACAATTTGTATCTTCGTAAATTGATAATTATGAGTGTTACAATGAATGCGATTGGAATCAATGGCAAAAAGAAGGAGATTCGTTAGCTCGTTATTTGAGTTGAGTACTAATCTTTGAAATGAGCGTAATCTATAAAAATAATATTCAACAGGCTCTAGAAAGGAATTCCTGGAGGACCCTATGAAATTTAGAATCTCCCGACGCTTTGATAGAGCAAAATTCCGAATGGAATTATTTGGAATATAGATTTATTAGTAACAAACCTCACCCATTTTGAATTGTCGAACAAGAACTTTACGTGAGAGTAGAAGGCCCCAAAGGGGAATTAGGAATTTATTTGATAGGATACTAAATATTATAGTGTTTTCCTTTGAGAGGTCAAATGCGTCCAACCCGGCTTCATAAGCTTGCAAATTTTCCTCAGCTATTTAAAAGAAGGAAATTGCTGATCTCATTGATGATACTAGGTAGTATTATATCATTATTTGAGAGTTGATCGTGTTGAAATGATAATTGATATACGACAGAATACAAACTATAATTCATTTTGGGGTTTCTAGTCGGAATCCTTAAAAGAAGGATATGGACTCATATGATCTTTGTACCCCTTTTGACCCTTATATTGGGATACATATAGGGTACTAGTAATTGGGTGGTGAAAAGAATATCTGCCGCGATACAACAACGTATTGGGCCTGATATGCCGTCCCCTTGGAATTCTTCACGCCTTCTATGGCGAGGATGGAACTAACTACTTTTTAAAAGAGACCTTTGCTCGCCATCTATAAGGCTTATGTTCTTTGTTGTAGTATGGACCCGTCTATAGTGGGCATATCAATTCTAACTAAGTTATTCTAGTAATGGATCACTTTTGGGTACGCCTCATTTTTAAGGCCCGATCTCAGTATAGTGTTTTTTTTTGGTTCGCCCATTTCAAGTATTCTCCTATGGGCTTCTTATTCCTGATATCGGTCGAATATAATATTCCTTTTCAGGTGGTCGAACGAGCGGCTGCTCATCTATTAGTTATGAAATACCATTAACTCTATGTGTGTTTCAAATATCTTCTACGTGTGATTCTTGAACATAACTTTAGACTTCTTTCCGCGAAGTAAAGGAAAGAAGTTGAATGTAATGTATTGAATATGTATTTTATTTTTATTCATCATTCGGGTCCATAGTTTAAACCACTAGTTACATTGAGTTAACCAAAAACAACTTAGAAAGTTTGCAGTAAGAGATCTTACAAAAAAAAAAAAAAAAAAAAAAAAAAAAAAACAAATCTTCATTTCATATGTCAAGAATATTAAAGTTGAAGTAAATCTAAGCGAGTGTAACGTATTTACGTCCCAGATTCGTCTTTCATTAGTCATCATATCTTGAAGCGGGTGTAAAGATCAACTGTATGTAGTTTTCATTACTGGCTTGGTATGTATCCATGCCGTAGATCAATAAAAATCAGTGGTGCGGTTAGGAACACAAAAGTGCACAAGGATTAGTAATAGAGTATATTTAAGGTATAAAAAAAAGAGATATTTCTCCTAAAAAAAAAAAAAAAATTAAAAAAAAATAAAAAATGATAACGATATTGAGGCATAAATAAATAAAGAATAGATAATAAAGATTCGTCCACCTCCTTAGATTTGATTCCTTCCCCTATAAAAAAACTTGCAATGCCACCCCAGTTGTTTCCTCAATAATATCTATCAAACCTGAGTTAGTTCGTTATCCCGTATACCCAACGTTAAAACCCTAGTATAAAAAATTTCTATGAAACCACGATTTTATGACCAATTGTATATCATTTTGATTTGGTTCAATATATTCTTTAGGACCACCTTTACATGATGGCGCGACAGTTTCAAATTCCGTAAAAATTAACTCGCAGACCCATATAAGGATATGGATGCTATGAATAGTCCCTCGCAATATCTTACTTACTGAAAAATTGCATTGTAAAAATTCATACAGTCCACGAATTACACTCGATTTGGATGGAAAGTTTGTGATTGAGTTAACCATTTTGGCTAATATATCCAAATCTTATTCCTCCCTTGTCAAAATGAATTCCTATTGACCAAACAAACAAGTAATAATATCCAATATACAAGGAAATAGCATAGATGGGCCCTTCGCGAGGTACATTCATTGTACTTGTTTTTCGAAGAATAATTAAAGTCTCGTAGCATGGTTTTAGGATTATTATCAAATTATACATATCCTTTGAAAAGAAGACCTTATTATCATTGTTGATAAAAGGTAACTTTCTATTGACTGCTTGGGTCCCTCCTTTCCCCAGAAAGATATTGAATAGACGAACTATTTCTATATTTGTGCTACTGTAATCTGGAAAATGAAACGCGCAATGTCCATCAGAGACGGTAATATACACCCGAAACATATAAAATGCGTCAATCCTGCTGTAAACAGCTATTATTGCGACAATTTGTGAATACAACCAACTATCATTAGTACATTTCATCTTTGGACCAAAACAAGCAAGTGGAATACGCAATAGACAGTGTACCTATTAAAAATAGTCCTGTGAATGTAACATATCTTCTTAACCACCCATAGAAGCCAATTCTGACTTTTTTCCTGGCGATATATCCGACCATAGGTTCCATTGAATGATATAGCATCCGATCCCCAAAACAATAAGCTTTAGAATAGCTTATGTGATCACATGGAATAAAAAAAGGCACTCGATAGACCTATCCTGCTTACAGCATTACCCCATGGAGACATTGTAGAATAGGTAAACTTCTTTTTATCTCTCTTGGAGCACGAAGCCAATAGCTCCTGAGTAGTACTGTTTTATTCACACCATATTAAAGATAATGAAATTCATTACGGTAGGTATAGCTATGAAATAGAAGCAGTCGAGCTACAAAAAAAATTTTCTGCTGAGCTACCCTAGTATCAGCGTGTATAAGAGCCGAGATGGGAGTGGGTCCTTCCATGCATCGGGTAACCATACTGAAGGGGAATTGTGCGGATTGAGGCACTGCACCATGAAATAATAAGAGTCTCACAAGTAGCAAATAAAGAACTGCCCCATTATTATGGATCAGTTATTATTTATTTCGAACCAAGCCGAATTCTAAACTACCTGTTACCATAAAACCTAAAATTCTAATACTAAACCAAATCGCCCTACAACACTTTAGTTACAAAGCTTTTTGAACAAGCACTTGCTGCCTTCGGTCGTGGAACCAAATCCTATTAATAATAGGCACCATCCCCACCAGTTCCAAAAATAGAAATTTGTCTCAATGGAACTGGTAACTAATCCCACCTGGACGCTGAAAAAACTCTATAGCAAAATCTCAGATATCCTTGATCGTGAAGACATATAATTGGTCACATAAATAAGAACCAACAGCCACAGTAGTAATTAGTATTGAACATAATAAGACCTAATGGGTCGATCAAATATCGAACTCTAAGGAAAATCATTATTGATGGTCCAAGACCTAGATATTGATAGATGGAACTTCCATGTATTTGTTTGAATAGATAATTGGCTGAAAACCCCATACCTATCTTAACAGTAAAAACACTATGAAACGCCATATACGACGAATATTTTTTGTTGCCGTCGGACTCGTAGAAGTCCAATCCTCATTGACACGGTAACTGAGTGGAAGAAAGGTATTAATCCAGCTATTGTATTTATGGTTCATAGAAACAAATAAATCTTATATCCTTCTACTATTCGGTTATCTTATGAATATTCTATTCTGGTAATTATGCCATATATAACTAGTATAAATAGAAAAATAGTATAATCATAAAAGAGTTATATCAAAAGGAGTACTTGAATTTATATAGATACTATGATCCATATTTAATTTAAATCAAAAGACCTAGTTATCCTATTTGTTCCTTTTTTTCTAGTACTTCCCTAACGCCCTCTGTACCGCCTTCTGAAACTGATTGATTGGATTCCAATACAATAGGAACTTATGTTTTGTTGGGATTCCAATACATAAGGAAAACTTATGTTTGATGGATTCCAATACAATAGGCAACTTATGTTCATGCCGGAAAGATACTCCTTACGACTCGTATAGAAACTGAAAATAAACGATGACTGAGGTTATCTTTTATTGGTAATGGCCATATCTTGTTTACCAGATACTACTTTTTGAATTGTTTGGGATGACAAACATAGCACTCTGCGCTTAATCAATTAATAAACAACTCTTTTCCCAAAAAAATTTACCTTCCTTTCTCTACGTGTATTTTTTATCCCTAGTGTTTGTTGTAATATGTGATATGGTGATGCATACATAGCGTAATTACTACATTATTAAATTTGTTTTGGATTTTAATATATATGTTTACCTAATATGTTTAATAAAATTATTGTTTTAAATAGGTTTTAAATATATTTGCAAAATGCTTTTTAAAAACTATTCTACCAGGGAATAGTATAGATGACTAAAAGAATAACATCCATTCTGAACAAAACCATAGCATGTCTTTCAACATACAACGTAAACGGTAACCCTTTTTGAATGGCAGTCCCCAACAAGCGGTACTTCTTGTCAAAGAAACGTATTCTGAAAAATATTTGGAAAAAAAAGGATTTTTTAGATAGCTGCAGTAAAGGCTTTTTCCTTAGCTAAATCGGTTTCCCCGACGTGCCAAAAGTTTTTTTTTGTGCAACACACAATAATAACGTCTTGATATCGTCACTTGACTAACTCGAAGAACTTCGAATTTTTAGATGACATTCACATATTAATGTATTGACTACTTCATATCACTATGCGTTGAACGTAGCTGTTGTAGATGTAGATGGGGTTATGTAGAATAAAGTATGTTATATTCGACTTCTGAATATTTTTTTCTATCTACTTTTCACAATAGAAAATATTTTCTATTGTGAAAAGTAAGTATGATTACGATAGAAATGAAAATTCTTTTGTTTTCTTCATATGCCTAACACAAACCAAATTTTTGGGTAACTCTTAACCATTATATTATTACTAAGAGTCTTCATACTCTAATGTACTAAGGAATATACTAAGGTGTCGAAATCGTTATAAAATTTAAATTGCTTTTGATTAGTGATGAAATTGTTATACATATGACATTTAATCCTGGTTATTTAATTTCTTCATTGAAAAAAAAATCTTTTTCATTTTGTTTGATCTATGAAATCCATCGTATAAATAAAAAACGAATCAAAAAATAGAAAAAAGAACAATTCGTAGTTCTATACCTCAAACCTCGACCGACAACAAAACTATTGAGTTCTTACATGTTTTGGAAGAACTTAGGTTCTATTACTCGAAAGTTCTTATTCAAACTACCTTACAATGATCCCGAACTAAAGATTATTTTTTTTGATATACTTCAAATAGGATTGAATAGATTCAAAATAGGAATTTAAATGAATCTTTATCTTATCGATTCAATGTTTTACTAAACTATATGGATCCTTGTTCTCGACGATATTCCAACGTGAATATTGACTATTATTATTTCAAGTAAGCCGCCATGGTAAATTGGTAAACACCTGCCTTAGGAAGCGTGCTAGAGCTCTCGGTCGAGTCCGAGTGGCGGCACCTATAATCCTAGAAAATAAATCCTCTAAAGAGACACAACGAATCCTATAATGTATTCAATTCTCGATTTCATTCCTAATGGACCCCCCCTTTTATGATATTTACACCTTAGAACAATTTACCTCATATCTCTTTTTCGATAATTTCAATGTGATTACGATTCATTTAATGATCTTATTAGTCCGCGAAATCGTAGATTGCGTGATTCATTGGCAAAAGGTATGATAGCCACTTTTTCTCATAACAGGATTATGTTTCTCGTTGGGTTTCTCTTCAGACATTTTCCCTTAAGTGAATTTAGAATATGGGACGAGTCATTAATCTTCCTTCGGGTAGTTTCTCCATTATTCATATGATTTCCAAGATGGGAACCAATACAAATGATTTAAGCACAATAACCAACCGCACCAGTACCATTTTTACACAAGGCGTTGGCAAAACGTGGTTTTTTACTGAAATGCTCCTCCGCAATAGTATAACTGCTCTACAATCTCATGGTTATGATGCCGTAAGTATGACTGTTATTAAGCTATGCAGCTCTTTTATGCGGAGCAGTACTTATCATTCGCTCTGTACACTAGAGTCATTACATTTGAAAAAACATCGATATTTTTTGTAAAGGTAATCACTTTCACAAATTGATATTTGTTTAATCGTTCTATGAATCAGAGAATTGGTAAGAGTCCTTTTGAGGTAGTTTCTGGGCTAATCCGTGTCCTTTTGGACTTAATCCCTAATTCTACAACAAAGCAATTAGTGGAGATGTTGATGAAAGAGCTAAGCTAAGGCAGTATAAAGAAGCTGCATGAGGTTGTGGATGAAAGCAAAATTGA